>CAMOHE010044933.1:82230-139865 GCA_946598075.1 Artocarpus hirsutus
CATATCAAGATGCAAATAGGCTTTAATCATAACAGTTGCAAATTCATTACAAACCTTGCTTTGAAACTTTAAAACTTTTGCATAATAAATGCAAATATTCTTTAAAAGAAACTTGCATAATAATTGCAAGCTCATTTATAAACATATATCAAAGATTTAAAAATCATTTACTTCATACTGTAGGTAAGGTCTGAAACTTACCTGTACTATGCTATATCATACTCTATTCCTTTCCTGTCTTGTTCCTTTCTCATTCCATTCTCGTTCCTTTTCCTTTCGTTAGTCGGCTCCTGTGTCCTGATCATACGACAGCCGACTCATTAATTAACTTCTTTTTTATCAATCCTCTCGATTAATAATAGAACGTAAGCATTAAACATGCATTCCCTTTATATAACTTCCCGTCTCACTGGCGGTTACGTTACTTAACATATTACGGAACATTTTTCGTCTAATGACGTTATGCTAAATCAGAGTGTTCGGCTCCGTTTTAGCCATTTTTGTAAAAATAACGATTTTATCCTTGACGGATTTTTCGTCCATTTCGTAACTTCACAAACTCGTTACTTAACTTTAACATTCCCTTACATACATAATATGAAAAAATTACCACTAAGAAACGTTTTTCGACATCGGACGTTCCGGGTCCGTTTTGATCATTTTTCATAAAATAACCATTTTGCCCTTGGTCTCATTTTCCTTCATTCTTACATAAAACAGTGTACCAATTACTGATCATGTAATTTCATAAATCTTATGAAAGCATCTAAATACGATTCATACTATAAGCAAGATTGCCACTTACTTGGACTCCGAGCTACGCGGGTCCGGTTGTACCTCGCTGTATTCACAGTATATGAAGCATCCTCTACAGTGCTCCTCGAGCTACCATAAATGGCTAGGAGTGCTTCTTGGAGATCATACATTCTTGAACATATCATTCTGGACTCCGATACTGCATTTTGAATCGCCTTGATCCACGTATAATCGATACCATACGATTTTCACCGGAGTGGAATTAGCTCGAACGGAGGCATCATTGCATTCAAAGCATCAAAACGAGTCAGGAGGCGGTCTCGGATCGTCAATCGAAGGTCCGGATCGTTGCCGTTGACCGACGATTGACCGGCGTCAACTAGCCTCGTTGGTGGCTGAGCTTGAGCCTACCCCCCTAAATCGAACCTCCTGAGTCCATTGGTGGGGTCAATTTCATGAAATTCAGCCTCTAAACATGCAAATCAAAGATGGGATTCTCGGCCCAAAACTGACGGCTCCGATCAGCCATTTTCGACGATGTTATCGCAAAATTGGCTTGGGGAAAACATTCCCCGTCCCTATCTAAGCAGTTCCCCCATGGTAGGGCTGCTCAACACCGCCCCGTTCGATAGCTCCACATCGCTCTCGGTGGTGCGAGGTGGCGAAGATGGTTCTCCGACCATCTGTGGCTGATTCGTGCAATTGAGGTGCTGAATCACTTCCTCTCATTGCTCTGAGGGTATTCGTGCCCTCAATTGGGCACCACGACGGTGGAATGGCAGAGTTCGGACTCCTCACGACGGCGCGACTCTGGCCCTTGTCAATCTCTGACTTCAGGCGTTTGGGTGGTGCAATTAACTTGGGGGTTTTGGTGGCCGGCCCCCTCTAAAGCTATTGGTGGAGGCGGTGCACCTCACCGCTGTCGATAACGACGGTTCCTGCTGTGGTGCCACGACGGCAATGGAGCAACTCCGTCGAGGCTGTTCTAGCTAGAATTGAGCTGGGAAAAACATACCCTCTTGCTCCTCTCATCACCTTGAGTCCATAGAGACCAAAATCACCTCAATTGGTGGTCGGACAGAGGAGAAATCAGCTCAGGAAAAATGGCTTCTATCGTCACTTTGGGCGGCGCATGGACCTTCCTCCGACAGTGTATCAGGCTGCCCGACACACCGTTGAGCTCAACTCGTCGAGATCTTTCTAACGGTGTGGGAGGTGTCGAAAACAGAGCTCAAAATCTCAACTTCACTTTTGTGAAGATAGAGAAAGTAGAGAGAGAAAGTTCCGAGTTTATCTCAAATTTTTCCTTTTTTTTTCTTTTTTTTTTCTCTTTTTGCTTTTATATGAAAAAGTGTGAAAAACACTTTTTACATAGTCTAATTCTGTACTGTGTGACTTTACAACAGTCTAATTCTTACACTGCATTACTTTTACAATGTAATTTTTATACTACATACTTTCATTAATGTATTTTTTTTACACTGTATTATTCCAATACCGTATAATTTTCATGTTATTATACAGTATTTTTCCTTAAATCACATTTTTTACCTCAATTTAATCTTTAATTTAATGCATTTTTAGTGCATTAAAAAATCGGGTTGTTACACAATGTGTCCCGGATGAACACAGCCCCGTTTGATTTCATTCTCAAAATTTTTAAAAATATTTTGCACGTTTTTCAAGACAAAAATTTTAAAAACACTCTCAGCACAATTCCCAAAAAATTAGTATTTTCTAAAACAAAAATATTTTTTTTTATTTTGAAAATAAAACTAAACGGCCCAAAAATATCTAGGTGAAACAAGCAATATGTCTTAATGAAACATGCATTAAGTTTGTAGCATAAGATCTTTTCATATTTTATGGCGTTAATAAAAATTGATGGTAAAAAAATAACACTTGTATGGATTGCCCTTATATATAATCCTCATATATATATATATATATTTCTCCTTTTGAACTCGCGATAGTTTCTTGTCGTAGCATATTCCACAGTATTTTTTACATTTAGGCTATGGGCTTATATGCTAAGGGTCTATTCAAGATATTGGATTGCAATGGGCTTTTGGAATTGTACCACTAGTGGAGGCGTCCTAGCCAAGAAGGAGGGACATGGAATAACCAACAACTATCAACTTCTTGTAAGTCTTCTAAAAAAAGATATTAATTTTACAAATGGTCTTTAACGTTTACCTTAGTCCTATTTAAAAACTCATATTTTTGTTAATTAGGCGTTAAATATTGATGTGGAACTTTTAAAATGTTCTACTTTAGTGTCTAACTTATTACTTTATTTTGTTTTTGGTCCCTTTATTACTAAGAGTTATTATAGGCTAAAATTTGAAAAATCTAAAGTGAAAAACTAAATACAACAATTTTGATGTATTTCACTTAAGAAAAAAGTTTTATCCTATTGTTAATAAGATAAACTTTAATTTAAAAAGATAAATACATTTTAAAAGACAAGATATACATTATGATTTATATATTTTTATATTTATACACTGTGTTGGATAATTATGACTTTGAATATCGTAATTGCTATATATACAAGTGCATGTATAATATATTAATATTACATATTTAACTTTATGTATCTTTTTTGTAAAAAAATAAATAAATAAAGCTCATCAAAAAATATTACTATAAGTTGTTTTATTTTATTTACATTAATTAAAATCATTATATTTACTTTCTCACCTTTTTTTTTATTCTTAATAATACCTTGAAAATGGAGGGACCAAAATTTAAATAAAATAATAGATTAAGGACCAAAACTGAAACAAAATAATATATTAAGAACCAAAGTGGGACAAAGTAATAGATTAAGGATCATACGACTTTTTAAATGTTGAAGACTAAAATGCAATTGAAGATAAACCTTAGGGTTCATTTGTAAAATTAACAAAAAAAAAACTACTTGTAGGTGTCAATTTGTTAAGATTGGTGATCATAAAACAACTGATTATGTAGCGTTTTAATTATGTTTTATAAAGCTTTTTCAACCAAAATTGGGGTAAGAAAACTATAATTACAACTATAATCAAGCTAGTGACAAACAAGCAACGTTGGTCTAATTCATGGATTTTTTTTTTTGAGAAATAAAACTTCATTCAACTAAAATTAGTACAAATAAAGTTGCATAATACCACCTACTATAGGCAAAATTGATCCCAGGCAAACAAGTGGATCTTCAGTAAAATCAAATAAAGTATAAGGATAAAAGGTGACATCAAGACTTAGAGGGGAATGACAGCTCGACATCTAAAACAAAGTTTTTTAACGGCTCGTTATAGGACATTACTATGGTCTATGGATGACATCAATCAACCAAAATAAAATCTACTCTAGCGAGGGTGCAAACAACCCAGTATAGATGCAAATCTAAGTGATATTCACTACACACAATGCTACAAATTAGCAAGTATGAAATACAAACCAAGATCGAAGAAAGGGAGGCCACCTCCTCTGTTACAAACTACATGAAAACAAAACGCATAACACCACACGTAGGTGGAAACATCAACACCATTATTGAACAAAGAAAACCAAATTGAAAAACAGAGATGACATCATGGCAAAAGGTATGGTGTCTCTATCGTTCCTTCTCTTCTAGCCATCTGAGATCCAACCATAATTTCTACAAATTCCTCCTCCTATAGCTGATGCAGTGCATATTTGTGACGCCCCGGGGAGGGGGGTCAGTAGTTTTAGGTAAATAAAACAAAAATTTGAGTAAATAGACAGAAAAGTAAATAAAGATATGTCAAAAATAAATAAGTTAAGTAAATTTATCATTTAAAATAAACATCATCGAAAATAAATGATACCATCGGCGGTCACTATCACGTGAATGCCAAGAAGGTGGGACCGAGATCTTATCCTCATTCATCATCACATGGAAGCTAGCCACGAAGGTAGGTAGGTAAATAAAATACAAATAGCATTAATAATAATAATAATACAAAAAAATATTGAAAATCATCGCCTTTGAAATAAATGACGCGGTGGGACTCACAAAGACGAAAGTGACATCATCAATGACATCGGAACAAGTTGTACAATATACCTATCATACCACAGTTTCATAGAAAATACCATTTCAATCCCAAGAGTTAGGTTCCGATCCTGGGACCTTCCTCCCTCTATAAAAAAAATATGGAAGGGGATATTTAAAAATGAAAAAAATGTGAACGAAAGGCTCAGTAGGATAATTAGTTAAAAACAAGTTATTTTAAAATAATAGTTATAAATAAAAAATATCATTCGTTAACTAATCTCAAGATCTTAACAAAATCAATAAATACTTACTTGAATGAAACTTGATAAAATATCACCGTACAGGTTTTGAAATTTGGAAAGAATATCAAAATATAATTCTTCTAAATGAAAAACAAAAATCATTATTAAAAGGAAACACGTAAGAAATAAACTTTGGCCAAAACAGTTTAAAAAGGGCTATCAAAAAAATGGATGGTAATATTCTACCTCATTTGAAATCTAATAACGTAAGCTCCAAATAAAATCCAACGTATGCTCCATATACATTTAAAACCTTGAAAACTGCATTTAAAATCATAAATTACTTTCAACAAATATCATTATATTAGTTTAATTATCAATGTGTCCTTTTTGACTTAAAATAATCATGGTACAAAATTATAATCCTTTTTGAACCATTTTGGAATCATTAAACATTAAAAACTGAAAAAAAATACAATTTTCTAAGTCCATAGTTGGCCTGCCGGTCACCCTGGTTTGGCATGCCGAACTGCACTGTTCGGCCTGCCGAAAAACTAAGTCCGATCGGCCAAATTTTTTCAGGTTCGGCCTACCGATCGAATGAATCCGGCTTGCCGAACACATGAATCCAGCCTGTCGAAGATCAAGTTCGGCCTGCCGAACTAGCAAAATCAGGGAACCTGAGACTTCGAGTCTCGACCTCCCCAAGCTCCAAATCTCAAATTAAAACCTATTTTTTAATTCCCAGATCATGAAAATCATATAGAAAGCATAGGAAATCATAATAAAACAAGTTTAAACAATTTTTCCCAAATTTAAACTCAATTTCACAATAGATTTAAAAATCTAAGAAAAATGTAAAAATTTGATTAAACTAATTTTTGTTCAAATAAATTTTAAATTCATAATAAAATAAGTCCTATAAGCTTAGATTAAACATTATCTAAGCTCGATGAAGCTCGGATCACAAAATTCATAAAAATTCAAAACAAAATTAAAATTTTGGAAAGAGAAAGAGCTAACCTCAAATCAATGTTTTTGAAGAGGATTTCTAGCTTGAATCTCCGTCTCTTAACTTCAAATCAATGAGTTTAAAGCTTGAGAATGAAATTTTGCAAAGAAAATGGGAGAGGAAGAGAGACGGGAACGAGAGAAAGAGAGAGACGGGAGAGAGGGTTGAAAACGTGAAAGAGAAAAGAAAGAAAGAAGAAAATGAGGAAGAGAGAGGGAAGTGAGAAAAATAAAAGGGGTTAAGGGCATTTTCGAAATTATGAAAAAAATGTGAGATAAAAATATCATTTTATATTTTTAAACAAAAAATCAAACGTTAGATATAACAAATACAATAAAATATTCAAATAACTAAAATTAACGACAAAAATATACACAGACACACTTAATAATTAAGCTTAACATAATAAAATACACTTTAGAAATTCAGGGGTGTTACAATACCGATCTCAGATACATATAAGGTTTGATCAGCTCTGGAAGACCCACACCCAAGACCCTCGCCACTCCTCTTTTTGCCGCCTTCATTTCCAGCCATAGCCAGATCTTTCCTGTTTCCCCCTTTCCCTACCGACCCATCTCTCCCTCTAACCCAACCTCCCTAGCTCTAGGACAAACCATCTGCCCTCTAAACTCCTCTGGGCCCTACGAGCTTCGGCTTTACCCTATCCACCCACGGAGGCCTCACCCCATAAACCCGGCATAGCCACACCACTCTTTTGCCTATGGTTATCTTCCAGTCAAGCCACTAACCGCGCATCTACCCCTTCTCATAGACTAAAAGATCCGGCAACCATCCCAAAGGTGGCGCTGACGTCTGTTGCAAAAGGGACAGGGGGCTGCACAAACTGCACACAATAAACCTTAACAGCGCCCTTAGTTTATAGAGAGAGAAAAGCTAATTCGTGGATTTTTTTTTTTTTTTTTTTGCTTTGAATGAAAAAATTTGTGGATTTATTAATGCCTGATACCTTGTAAAATATTTTATTAGAAAAAAAATGATTGGAAAAATAAAGTGCACTTCTTATGCGGACCAGACCAGTACTAGCATTAATTGACCATTTATATCCTTGTGTCCGCTGGTTACTCAGATGGGAGACCAATCCAAACACCTACAAGCCCATCAAGTCTCAACTATAGATTAATGGATTACATTCATGAAAAGGGCCACCGACGCACAACAGTAATTTTTCAACTTGAATTTGTTCACATGATGATAAGTAGGTATTTTTTATATTTATTTATGTTGCAGGTGCCTATTTCTAATATGTATTTTTAAGTAAATAATATAAACTTTTCCGTTTGTACGTCATTATTAATCGAAATATGAAACTTTAAACTCTGGCAAAATCACTAGGGAATTGAAAAAAAAGATTAAATAATTAATATGGTGTTTGATAGAGTGGTTAAAATCGTTGATTAGAACTGTTTTTTTAGTAACATATGAGAGCTTTATACTGTAGCTATTTTTTTATTGTTACTGTAGTATGTAAAAACTTTATACTACGTATACGTAAAAAAGTGGTATAAACTACCATTGTCAAACACCTCATAAGATATCAAGATTATTGTTTAGAATTTGCAAGAAGGGTTGAAAAGTAGTAGCAAAAGAATAAAAGAGTTAAAAACGCAAATCATAACATGTAAAAGTTTTATATTATAGTAAACTTTTATTTTATACTATTAAATATAAAAGTTTTATATTATTTATCTTTTAAAATTGTGTGTTTAAAAACTACAAACTAGGAACTCAATTAATTAGAGATTGATCGACTGTTTAGTTCATAGGTTTACAAGGAAAATTTGAACGAATATTTAAATTTTTTTAAGAAAAAATCACTCTATAAAATGCTTTAAATTATGGTTTGAATTTGTAAACCAAACAGGGTATGTACTCTTCTATTGGGAAGGTTTAAGTATGGAAATTTCACGGCATTGGCAAAACCATGCATGAATGAAACAGTAAGAGAAGTGAATTAAGCTGAGCTAAACTAAACTGGCCCAAACCAAAAGCGTGTCGCCATCAAACTCCCAAATAGCGACACCATCATTGAGTTTTCGTACAACTAGCCCCCAGAAGGCCCCAACTGACGGTAAAGAGGTGGGGCTTCGTCGGCGCCACCATACCAAATGGAACCCACAATTTCATCCCACAACTAGCAATGATTTTCATCTCGCACGTGCAACGTAGTTCCACTGTACACGTCTCCAGCTTGGCCTTGATTTATGCTCATCAGCCGCTTTGTAGTCGTTCCCGGTGCAAGTCCCCGCGGGAGCTGGAATCTGTATTTGGGCCTCTTGGCTTATTGCGCCATTTGATCCCATGTGAAGTGGTTCTGACGTCGTTTTGTGCGACGTGTGACTGTGACCAACCACCCATTACTCTATCCCGCCCCAATTTATCCCATGTTGTCTAAATCCCAAAAAAATTCACATTGGATTTGGCATTTTCTTTCTTTATCTTTAGAGAAAATATCTCATTTCGTCTTCAACTTTTTTAAAAATATGTAATTTGGTTTCAACCTTTTTATTTAATTGGATCTAATAGTTCCTTAGTTGTTAACTTTAACCGTTAAAAAATGTTTAGATCACTTTAATAAGGGTATTTTAAAAAAATACATAATATGTTTTTTAAAAATTAAAATTAAATATAAAAAATAATAAACAATAAATATATCATTAAAATCATTTTTTTTTAGTCAAACAAAATAGAATTAGATCAAATTATTTTTTTTTAAAGCAAATCTAATTCTCTAAACATATTTCTTAAAAAATTTTCTCAAAAAAAAAAAAAACATATGTCTTAAAAAAAGCAAAAAAAAAAAAAAAAAAAAACCAAAAACAAAAACAAAAGACCTCCATTGGAGGTCGACTTCTCCAGAACGAACGAAAAAAAAAGAGGAAAAGACTAGACAAAATCGCTTGGGCTTTGGCGTTCGAGCTTTGTCGCGTGGCAATCTTTGGCGACGACTACAGAGCTCAGTTGACGAGGTTGGGCACGGAGGGGGAGTGGCATGCTTGTTGGTCGTGGAGCACAAAAGCCAAGTTCAGACCTATGCGTTTCCTCGTCAAATCTAGGAGCGTCCAAGGAGGGGCTGGATGGGCAATGGTCGGAGCATCCTCCTTTGCAGAGTGGTCAAGACTCTCGGGTTGCCAGCAAAGAGGGGCTAGGTGGGCGATGGTCAGAGAAAGGAAATAGTGATGTTCTCCATTCAAATGGATGAGCGCCGCTATAAAGGAGGGAGGGAGAATAGTTGTTGAAATCCCAAATCTTGTCATCATCAACCCGATAGAGTAGGGGAAAAAGGACGAGGCATTGCTCTAGGACAATTTTGGTCCTTTTTTTTTTTTTTTTTTCTATTATCTGATTTTATTTGGGTTGGGGTTGGGGTTGGGCCTAGAGGGGGGTCTACGACAAGATTGGGTAAGACGGAAGAGGGATAGGTCACCGGCATGGGAGGGGTGCGATGGGCAGGGGTAGGCGATACGATTCTGGGTTTTTTTTTGTTTTTCTTTTGTTCTTGTTGATTTTGAATATTTTATGGGTTTTTATTATTTGTTGATTTAATGTTTCAAATGGTTATTTTAGTAATTTTAATTAAAAAGTGATATTCAGTATTTTTAATTGAAAAAGTTAACGGTTGGAGACTAAATTGCACCTTTTTTTAACAGTTAAACCCAATTAAATAAAAAAAGATTGGTACTGAATTGCATCTTTTTAAAACATTTGGGATCAATCAAGTTATTTATCCTTATCTTTATTTATTTATTATTTGTTTTTGCGAAGTAGGATTTGACAATTTTGGTGTATTGGATTCCCATTCCCTAACCATAATTGATAAGCTCAAAAAATTAAATAAAGCCTATTATATTCCTCAATTTAAAGTTCTTTTGATGGACAAATAATGTATACACACTAAGCCTAAGTCTAAATCTAATGTCTCTTTTGTTAATGTCTCATTGATCGTTGTTTCACTATTTATTTATCGTGTTATTTAGTTGGTTTAATTATATGAAGGGGAAATAAATATTGAAAATATTTAAGCAATTTAATAAGGTGTCAAAATTTAATTGAACATACAACCAATCAGACAAAAAAATGAGACCACATAAACTCCATGTACGCTATCATGGTTTTACAATTTTTTGTGGTGTTGTGTTCTTATTATTGTATAAATGCATGTATTTTTTCTCTTCTACATAGGATTATGTTTTTCAATAGTCATATGTAACAAAAACTGTCCTTTAATGTGATTTTTATCATATCAAGCTAACAGTTAGAATTGTACACTATTGGTATGAGTTTATGAGATCCTACTATGAAAATCTCTTATAATTAATTAGACTTATTCAAAATCAGGCTAAACTAATAGTTGAAACGAAAGATAGCTACAAAAGACTAGACTTTTTAATCACAATAATTTTTAGTAAAATTTTAGTCACAATAAAATGTTATGACTAATCTGCAATTAGTCATCAACTTTAGTTTAATTTTTATTACGACTAAAACTTTTAGCCACGAAGTTTTCAGTTACAAAATGTTTTTATAACTAAAAATCTCATGGTTAAAAGTTTTAGTCATAGTAAAAATTGAATTAAAGTTTGTGACTAAATACATATTAGTTATGAAGTCTAGTTTTTTATAGTGGATTGCAGTCGGATTTAGGGACTTGAATGAAGGTCCTCTTATGAATTTGATCAATTTATAAGCTATTTAAGAACATAGTTTAAAATATAAAATAGTGCTTTAAACTAACTTTGTTATATATATATATATAGTATTTTTTCTCGTATAATTTAAATTTTAAATTAATTTTGGTTTACGCCTAGTTTCAAGGACATTCCTAAACCTATTTGTCTTTTCAACTAGATTGTCCAAGAAGCGAGCGCAATGATTAACCATTTGAACCAAGCTTGAGAATTAATAAGAAATCCCATCTCTATTTAATTTTCTTGCCTTATGTCAACTCGTGCACAAGTGTATGATCATGTTATCATGTCATGATCATAAAATTTTCAAAGAGTTTTATAAGCTTGTCAAATTAAGAGAGTATGCAGTATTTCTGTATCTCTATACTGGGTAATAATTTATTAATTGAACGAAAACAGACACATGAATACGACAACAAGCCTAACCTAACTTAGGGCATGGCTCATCTCCACCATCTAGCGCTTAGTATGTAAATAGGCCATTTCAATAAATACTTCTATATATATCACTTAAATAGATCTCCACGTGAGGATGTAAATAATTCTTCTTCTCCTTCTTTTTAAAGATTCAAGATGATAAAAATTTCAATGTGCATGCTTTGTTTATTTCCTTTTGAGAGGTGAATATATACAGGATAATAAGAACCGTTGGTTAAAACTATTTTTATTGTAGCACGTGAGAGCTTTATACTGTAGCGATTTTGTTATTGTTACTGTAGCATATGAAAACTTTATACTGTTTATAATTAAGAAAGCGGTAAAAATCACAACTGCCAAATAGGTCATTTTTTTTTTTTTTGTCTTCTTGCTTGAATAAAGCATCCATTTGTAATGATTTTTTTTGCTCTTATAATTTTTTGGCTGTGAGATATAAAAGCCTGCAATATTCTTGCTAGCAGAAATCCGAAGCATAGCAATCTCAACCCTTAGTGGCTGCTGTTAAGATAGGTTACATGTCTATCTTGTCACGTTTGGAGGAAGAAACTTAGTGGGGGGCAGGTGGGGATCCTAAAAAGTGAAAATTACTGAACCGTCCGTCGAGCACTTTCACGTCTCTAGAATCGCAAAACTTTCGTGACATGTACACGCACATATTACTAAACACAAATGAAAAATTATTTGAAAATTTTGAAATAATAATAATTGTATTTGATTCTTGAACAACTTAACGATCGAATTAAAACTGATAATATTTATTGGCCAAACAACGTTCAGTCGGCGGTGCAAAGGAATAAAATAAATACTTTTTCCTTAACTTTTCTATATATATATAAAAGTCAATTTCTAACTTTTTTTCCTTTTCTCTCTCTTTTTGATATGTATGTTTTTAATTGAGGCACACTATTTTGCTCTTGGGTAATATAATAACATTAATTCACATTTATATGTACATACATGTTAAATATGTATATATATGAAAGAGGTAAATACGTTTATATTAATTTATGTATATAAGGTGTTTGAACTATCATTAGTTTAAATTGTTAAAAGCATAAAGCTCTTATATATTGTAATTTATAAAAAACTATAGTGTAAAGCTCTCATATATTATAATTTTTAAAATCAAACTAATATTTTAAATAACTCTCCCAAAACACTCTGTATAGTTATATATGTATTACATGTGTGTGTGATGAAGTACAAGCTTGTTTATAATTGTCCGTGTCTCTAGGTTGAAACAATCGGGGGTACAAGATTACCCCGTCCCTATCATGAGGTCGTTGTTTCCTTTCCCTGTACGTGTCTCATTTTCTTGCGTTTCCTTTCACTCCCTCCACTCCCAACCATCTTCTCTTGGTGTACCTGTGGAAATTTAGGCATGGGCCCAGGCGCGGACGCGGGTGTGATCACGGCGCTATCATGGGCGCCCCTTTGAAACCATATTCTTTTGACCATCCGTCATCCGATTTTATGATATTAATCTCTATAAATCTAACTAATCTAACTCAATCTTTTATTATTAATTAATACATTATCTAAATAAGGTGTACATATAAATTTCCGTTGATATTTCAAATTTCCGATCAGTAAAACATCATCAAAATTCATCCTAATATTTCTAGTATGTAATTTTTGTAGGTTGGATTAGATTACAAGGTTGATTTAAAAAAATCAGTTTTAATTAAAATTTTTAGTTGTTATAATATAAAAATCTTATATGTTATAATGATAAAAAAATTAAGTTACAGTATAAACTTTTAAATGCTACAATTTTCAATTCTAAAGTTTTATTTTGACTATACTTTTCAAACTGCCTACTAATATCAGTTGGATGATCAATTGGAGCCAACCATGGAACTCCACGTGGTCACAGTCTACGTGGCCTTCCCTTATAATTTGCCACACGTACTTGGCAAAATTTATTTCCTTTTTTTTTTGGCAACTTTAATACCTCATGCTTCTGGCTTGAAAGAAATGTACATCATCTCGTGTAATGAGTTCTTGGTGTTTTTCTTTTCCACGGACACACTTTTTCTAGAGTGGGCTACCTAACTGCACTACGATAGGGACATGACTACAACGCCAACACAAACAAATCTCAATAAAAACTTGTATAATATTCTATTGGTACCTCCGTCTATGACATAACCTGTATATAACTTCGAGTCTTTGACCATCTTATAATAAATAGTGTATACATTAGTCTAAATATTAGCCCCGTTTATTTTTTTTGTAACGCTTCAAAATCAATTAAATATTATTAGTATATAAAATGATAAATTAGTATACTGTGATGTATTTTAAAACTTAATTTAACTATTTTATGATATTTTTAAATTAATGTTATTTTTAATTATTTTAATCATTTTTAATTACTTTTGATTATTTTTATTTGTTATTTTAAATTTTAAAACAAAATAATTTATCAAATACTAAACACGTCTAGTTTGAAACCTGTGTACTGCACACGGTTTCCTTATTGGAAACCACCCTCCCTTTGTTTTATTTAATCCCTCCTCTTCCTCTTTCTTTCACTCTCTCTCTTTCTCTCCCTCTCATTCGCTGCCACTCTCTCCTCTCTCTCTCTCTCTCAAATTTTGATTAAAAAACTTCAAACCCAAGCCTTGCTCTTGCTTGAATGAAGCTAAGGAACTAGGATCCAAGCTCCGAATCTTCCTTAAACACCCAATCTAAGGCTAGTTTTTAAAATTTTAAAACTTTTTTCAATTTTTCCATTTACTTTGGCACTTTGAAATCCAAGCTTCTTTGAGTTTAGAAAACTTTGAATCTATGTTAGGGGAACCCAAAACATCTAGAATCTAGGCTTGGTTTGATGAAAAACGGATTTGAATCAAGTTTTTCTATTTTTCCTTTATTTTTCTATTTTCGGATTTTCTTGAATTTTTCTATACAAATCTTGTTTAAACTAATTTAAAAATATTCTATTATGTTTTTCTATTATATATGAGTATCTTCTATGCCTAAGAATTAAGAAAACAGGTTAAGAATGAGGATTTGAGCTCAAGGAGGCCAAGACTCGAATTATGAAAAATTCTAAAATTTTTCAGTTCGGCAGGTCGGATTCATGAGTCTGGCATGCCAAAGTCATACCTTCGGCAGGTCCTGATTGTTGGTAGGTCGAACTGCACAATTCGACAAGCCAGCCAAGAGAACCAACAGGCCTACCGGACTTTGTAAAAAATTATCCTTTTTCACTCGTTTTCACTATTCTAAACCCAAATTGAGATTTTAGCTTTATAATATAGTTTTTATAAACACAAATGACACACTAGGACACCATGAGATAACTTAGCAACGTAGGATATCTTAAGCTAGATACTGATAAACCTAGTTTCTATTTAAGGTTGTTCATGGTCCCGTAGAGCTAACGTATAGCGGATCGGGATTACGGTGTTAAACATCGACATAGGACATTAAGGTAGGGCTTCTACCCCTTTCCTTGGTAGCCAAGTTTTAAAATGATTTTAGCCTCAAAATGATTTCTTTCAAAATATTTTTAATAATTGATTGAAAAAGGTTTTTATCAATTGTTTTCATAAACAGTAAAATGAGGTGAATTTCATAATGAATTGCATAATGAATGTAAATGAATATACTTGGTAAAATGAGATTTTTAATAACTATAAGAATGCATAGATGGGCATGATGTCATATTCAGAGATTGGGTTGTGTAGAGTGTGGCCTTCGGGGCAAGTCTCGAAACCCATTTGGGCCATTACGGTGGTGATACTTATGGTTTGGCTAAGGAGAGATAATGACATCCTTTCTGGTGGAATAATAAATGGTTTTTGGTAAGACTAATTTTATTGAATTTATTTATCCATTCATATATTTAATTTTGTTTTCTAAACATTTTTTTAAATGATAAATTTTACATTTAAATTACTTGTTTTTATAACCTAATCTAACTAACCCTTTAGCTCACTTTTTACTTGTTTTCAAACCCTTCTCCTCTAGGTGGAATCCGGTTTAGGATCAACGGAGAGTCTACTGACCGGACTCGCGAGCAGTAGATGACGCCGAGTAGATTATTTGTATTAATTAGTCAAGGCATGTATTGTATTAATTCATTTTTCATTAGACTGTAGTTGTAAATTTAATTTATGTCACTACCATATATGTGCATAAGATATGGGCTCGGTGGGACCTAACACGTATTTCCTCTTTTCTTATTTTATTTTATTTTACGTTCAGCTATTATAATAATGGTTTTAAAGAGTTTTAAATCGTCACATTTTTCATAATTAATCAAACACTTTAATTCGTGATTTTAATTAAAATTTAACTTAATTAACTTAATTAACCCGTCACGTCACTCACGGGTTTCAAGCATAACATTTTTGTTCTCATAATTTTTGGAAATGTTTTCGTATATTTTTTGAGACAAAAATTTTAAAAACACTCTCAGCATAATTTTAAAAAAAATTTCATTTTTAAAATAAAAATATTTTCATTTATTTTAAACACAATATCAAACGACCCATAACCACCATTTGCAAAAGACATATATTTAGTAGGTGTTTTGAAGAGTGGTGGGAACCATTTTTACTGTAGCATGTGAGAGTTTTACACTGTAACAAAATTTTTTTTTTTTATTGTTACTGTACATGTAAGAACTTTTTACTATGTATAACTAAGTTTGTGGTGGGAACTGAGTGGTTCCCACCACTGCCAAACACCTTATTAATTACCAATGCCGTTTGATTTTTTTTACCGTCTGCACCAATCGTTCCAAAAACCCTTTTGGCCGTTCAAATATTTTTATGAAGTACTTATTACTTAACCAACCTCCTAATGAAATTGTCAAAAAGAATCTGAAACTTTGTTCTTTCTTTTTTTTATTTGAAAAAAAAAAAGTCTAGCCACGAGTTCTTTCAATTCCAAAGTTTTCAGTCAAAATTTACTGGCGTCATTTTGCCAGCTTATTTGATCACCGCTTACGTATATATCCTGTCAATTTACACAGGAGATAATACAACAGCGTCTTTTTGTGTTTTAGTTAAATAAAATATTTATTATTAAGTTTTTTAAAATTTAAAAAGTATCTTTTATATTTTTCAAACTATTTAAATTTTTTTTTAAACTTTCAATAAAATACATCATTTAGAGAGAAAAATATACTCTTACAAATTAAGGATGTGGATCTTAGTAAAATTACAACCAAACACGTAATATTTGAAGAGTGAAAAAGTAAAATAAACTTGTGATAAATTCTATATTAGCGAGTATCTTTTGATATATTCTTGTAATATTAAAATTCTATTTGGAAATATTTTTTGTATTGTAAAGTAAAACCAAGTTGTTGGAAATACCCAATACAATTAACGTTATCAAATAATATTAAGTTTTCATTCTTTTTTTTTTTTAAAGTTTTGTTTTCTTTTTCAAATGAAAAAAAAAAAACCTACATCCTTTAGAAAAATTCAAACGGGTGTTTAAAATTTCTTTTATATTAAAGGTGAATTCAAGGGGGGGTTTATATGCTAGCATAACCTAACACATATCTTAGATTGTGTTTATAACTCAAAGACAGTTTAGTCATTTTAAAAAAACTAAAGTAGAAAAGATAAAAGAAATAATGGTTTTTTATGTCTGAAAAATATAAGGGATACTTTTTGTATTTTAAACGTAAGTGTTGTGTTTAACTAATAATTAAAAAATAGTTTTTGTATTTTCTCTACACATCATATACAACACAAAAAATTCATGATTAAAAAAGAGTAAAGTAAGGGAATAAAATAAGTTGAAAAGGAGCATATTATATATTGGGCGATGTAACACTATGTTTAAAATTCTTTGTACGTTGCCCCCGTAGCACGCCAAACCCAATATATTAACTTCGAGTTAAAGGAATTTCCACTGAGAATGAGAACAGAAAATGAGATTGTTCTGTCCTATATAGGGCTATAATCTTTATGTAAAAGGAAATGTTGCTACTTCCCGATTTAGCATGTAAAATAATTAACTTATTTGCTTCAACTCTCAAGGGAAGATTGCAATATGCTTTTTGTCCCATGCCATCAGCATATATTTGAGTGTATGTGCTTTCAAAGTGATCAGAGGTATTGAGAGAGAGAGAGATATAGAAGGAGAGACAAAGAAGTTTGCTTTTTCTGGTCAAGAAATTTGAGGGCAGAGCTGAGGACAACTGAGTGAATGGCAGATTGCTAGAGAGAGAGAGAGAGAGGGAGAGAGAGTGAAGCTAACAAACATCATTGCTAAGTAACGTATTATTCTTCGGCATGGGCCATATAGTCACCATTATAAAATTCCAAAAGGGTAGTCACATCTCACCACATCCTCTCAAAACGTCTTCATCTTCCAAAATCCCACGCTTTTTTTCCCCTTTTATTATTATTATTAGGAACTCTTATAACAAGATGGTGTATTCTGACCTTACTAGTAGATGTTTAAATTTTAATTATTATTCCTGTACAATATTAATTATTAGATTAATTTTTTAATAATGTGATTTGTAATTGTATACAATAAAAATTTATAACATATAATGTAAATCTGTTTCTAATTATAAATTAAATTGTTAAAAAATTAATCTAATAATTAAAATGACCAAGTCTTACAAATGAAATCAAAATATATATCATATCATAACTGTTGCCTCATAATTTTTTTTAACCTCTTACCCGTAACACGGTTGCTCAAAGCTAGAACCGCCTTGATTACCGGAATGTCTCCAAGAGTCCAGAATCTCATGGCCAATACTCTCTCTACATCATCATGAAAAATGGTCCCATATGACTATTCATGTTTCATTCTCTGTCCTTTTTTCTTTTACTTCTATCAATTTGCAACCCAAATTTTCACGCTTATAAATTTCTAATAGCTGTCACAATATTCTCTCTCTCTCTCTTCCCCTTAATTAATGTGCAATAAGAATGAATGACTACGCTTGACTTTTTGCTACCCACCAGCTAATTATATCCATCTATTACTACCATGCTCTCCTTCCTTTTACAGTTCTACCTGTTTGCAAGTTACGGGATTTGATTCTTGTATCTTCTTCTATCTGATCCCTAACCTGTGTTCTGTTATCAGATAAAATAAATATAATATTTTTATTGACATAATATATTTTAATTTTATATAATACTTTTTTTATTGATATAACATCATATTGTCAACACACTAAAAGGATGAACAAGGGGGTGACATGTGAGCTAAATTAAAGGCCGTAATTTCTTTTTTGTGCCTCTAGGCATAACTTTTGATCAGTCTAAATCCCAAGAATCAATATTATACTATGATTCCAACATACGACAGAATCGTTCTTGATCGAATCGAATATATGGAGATCGGAATGTGGTTCACAAGCTAATGATAATATTTAACTGATCGGTCATGATATCAATGTTTAATTTGCTACATGCATGTTGGATATTGTAGAATTGTTCAATTGTCTTTCCACTTATGGCAGCTGTAATTTTACATTTGTTTAATTGTACGGAACGAATAATAAAAGTGGAGATTGACAATTAATTGTGAACGTAGGAGAACAAATAGGAACAAGAGCCGAAGATACACGATATTTTTCAAAAAGATTTTAATTCAAATTCAAATTCAAACATCCAATGAGAATATTTTTTGCTTTCACACCCTTTTTCTCTTTGTTTTCCTTTTATTTTTTCGTGGTGACAAATGAGAGTTTTTATGGTAGGGTTTGGGACATATATTTTTGTCCTGTGAGTTCAAACGTTCGATTAACTTTTTAACAGTTTGATATATAATATACACATTAAAAATTTATAACACGTGATGTAAAATTTCTTCTTCTCAAAAATCAAACCGTTAAATAAATAAGTTAATAGTTAAAATAATTATACGTATAATATCACAAAAATGTCTATCTATCATAATTTTTGCCTTAACAACATGATAATAAGAGTACTGAGAGTATGGAACAATAGCATGTTAAATGTTTTTTTAGTGCTTAACATGTTATAACTAGCACTTTATAGTTGCTCAGCAGGTAGAGAATTCCCAAATCTCCCAATAGCTTTGAATAACGCAAGAGTTCATTCTCGAATGAAGAAGACCATTTATTAGTAAAGCCAACTAAAAGCACAACAACGATGCTAATGAGCATCTAACTGAAAAGTAACATACAAAAGTTTATGCAAATATATTCCAAAAACTTGCAGGAGTCAAGAAATGGAAAGACAAAACATTAATCAAAGAAAACGATTTAGAAGTTCTGTGGGCACACTTTTAATAGCCTTTTCACCTACAAAGCCCACAGCCATGTTAGGCATAGTTGAAAAACAGCAAGGAATTCCTGGACCATACATCTGATCTCAGCGTCACATATACATTTTGATAAGGACCTGTGTTTACACGAGTTTCCATTCACGAATACAAAAGGTCACTATTTTTTAGGCCTTCGCAAATAAAAGCCATGTCTTTCATTAAAAAGCACACCACCGAACCAGTTATTTTCCTACACTGGATAAGATACAACAGGGAGGCAGCAAATTTTGCTCATTGTGCTTCTCAACTTCACAATAATATGGTAATGTATGTTTATATGTATATTTATATATTCTTGTTTATATATATATTTTTTTACACAGCCAATTAAGCATGCGTCGTCTGTATATATATAGATCATTGTGAACAACGGAATTTTCATAAATGTCGCATACAAAAGGGTAAGAGAAGAGCTTAAAATGAAAAATTCATCCGTAATCATACTCTTTAAATCCCAACTAACGAAAAGAAGTACATAATAACTAGCTAGATTTATATATCTATATACAGACCTTAATACACTAGCTTTTTTTTTTTTGCCTCACAATTGATCATTTCATAACCAACCCCTTCCCAAAAAAAAAAAAGGACTTAAAACACAATGATAACAATCATGATGTTACAAAATTATTAAGAAGTGATGACTACGCTTAAGATCAACAAGAACTACTCACCACTACCATCATCATCACCACCTCCACCACCACCACCACTATGACACTATCTCCATCATGTTTCTCATTGCTTTCCAACACAAGAAACCCTATTTCAGCTAGTCCGAAGGAAAGATCCAGGGATCCACCGTACCATCATTCCTCATCGAAACATTGACCTCCAAGCCCTTCTCCGCCTGAAACTCGGACGAATTCGCCGCTGCAGCGTAATTCAGCTTACAACTGTCTCCAGAACCCGCCGTACCCTCGACTCGCCAGGCGAGATCCTGGCGAGTCAAGGGTAGTACTGTCCCGCCAGAGGCTAATTGGTTCGAGTCAATCCCACCGCCGTGATAGCTGGCATTCAGTTCCTGATTATTATCAAGGGCTGAAGTAGTAGTGCATATGGTTAAATTACTTCCTTGTCCCTGCCGTTTGGCCCCATACCCGGCCATGTTGAGGGAATTAGGGTGTAATGGAAGGGACTGAAACGCCATATTGTTAACACCCGGGTTCTGCATGCTTACCATGTTTATAGGCTGTTTGCTGACCAGCCCTTGATGATGATGATGATCGGCCGACGATGGTTGGAAATTCAAAGATGACGTGGCGATATTCGTAGCGTCCACCATTACATTGCTGAACAACGGAGAAGAGGAGGAAGTAGACGACGAAGCGATGTTACCAAACGGCGACGTTTGAGGCTTCTGAGCTGACGGACGCAAGGGGTAGAAAGGCCCTTCGAAATGAGAGGCCCCACCGGGCCGGATAGCCGAGCCGGAGCCGAAGAGATCGAGGCGGCGAGAGAACGTTGAGCCAGAAAAAGGCGGCGCGGGGATCCCTGTGAATTCCTGCACCATTGCCCGGAAATTCGACGTGTCCGTGGTCAGGACCGTCGTCGGCGCTCTCCTCGAAGCTCTGGTCCGCTTCTTCGAGTTCCGACCGACTGTCGTTTGAGCCGAAGTAGTCGTCGCAGCAGCAGCAGTAGTACCCGATCTCAATGCACCAGTAGTAGAAATATTGTCGTTTTGCACTGGAGGTTGTTGTAAGTGAAACGTCGGGGATGGACCTGCAGCGGCGTATTGATGGGAAGCTGAAGATGAAGAAGATGGTGGGCCCAGCTGGTAGAGTTGATGATGATGGTGATGATTGGATCTTAGGCCGCCTGATCTAGATCGTAGAGTGGCAGTGGAAGCCATGTCAAGATTGAGAAGGAAATTGGGGTTTGATGATGAGCTTGGTTGGAGAAAATTGGCGGAAGATGGCGAGAGATCGAAGAGGTGATGGGAAAGAAGGTGCGAAGTGTCAGAAGTAGGAGATGGGTTTGATTCGGAATTAGAGGCAAAGTGGTGGTGGTGGTGGTGGGTTGAAGAAGAAGGGTTAAAAAAAGATGGGATTGATTCGGTTCTAGAGTCGTACTCTTCATCTCCACTTGAAGACATGCTTCCACTGTTACCAGAATCCATGGCTCTCTATATCTCTTGGAATTACGGAAGAAGTGTGAAAAGAATTCAAAGAAATAAGAAAGGAATAAACAGATAGTATAATACTATGCTGGTATTAACATAATATAGCTGAAAACCTGGAAAGGATCAAGTCATGAAGAAAGGAATGGAATATCATTGGAGGGATATTTTTTGTAGCTTAGAGAAGTGAGAAGAACAGCAAATACAGCTTTTTTTAGTAGGCGCTAAGCCATCAGGAGAAGAGCAGTACCCCATACAAGCTCTTTTTTTAAAAGCCTGGTCTGGAACAACGATTGAAAGCAAAAATCTTTTCCTTGTCTTTCTTTCACTTGGAAATTCAAAGTATATGTGTGTGTGTGTGTGTGGTTTTTTTTTTTTATGAAAAGAAGAGAAAGGACAGGAAAAAAGGAAGATAGTTTCAAAGAAGATACGTGTATACCTAGATCTTAATTATGGCTATGCAAAGGGGCTGATGATGAAGAGGTGTTTGAGTAGAGAGAGCGTGTGATCTCTTTTTTGATTTCTGAGCGTGATGGGAAACTTTTTTTTTTTTTTTTTTTTTCACTTCTCTTTTGCGTTGTGTTTTGAGCTAGGGTGGAGAGAGAGAAAGGAGGAGAGGGGTTTTCAGAGAAGGAAAAGGGAAAAGAAAGGAAAGGAAGGGAAAGTTTATTTAAGCTTTGTGCTCAGATTAAGAGGGCCTCAAAGGTTTAGAAATATCCTCTAGAGAATACAGGGTCATGGTGGGGTCGCCATCCGGAGTAGAGAAAAAGAGGTGCCGGTGGCTGGCAACGGGTCAAACTCAAAGTGAATGAGAGAGAGAGGGGTTGGCCAATGTGTTATGAGTATGAAAGGAAGAAAGTGATTGGAAGGTTTTAGTTTAGAAGTTTGGAAATGTGGGAAATACACCCCATTAATATATTTCTATACGAAGGGAGAAATTAATAAATAAAGAATAAATTACATCAATTTCTCTTACATTATACCTAAATTACACTAACACCTCTTGAACCAAAACTAATCATACTAGGACCTCTTAAACTTTGTTAAATTTTTATATGAATTAATAGAAATACCCCATCAATTTTAGCTATTAATTTACAAAATTTAATCCTAACTATTAATTTTAAACAAAAAGAACTTAACTAAACTCAACCTAATTAGGCCTCTCCATCCTCCTCTCAGCTTCTTAGCAGTGCCATGGCCTCCCTCCCCTTGAGACCCCTTCCTCCCGCCCCACACCGGTGTCAATGTGCCTTACCCCGTGCCAATCCCACACCCCCCCACCCCCGAAGGGCCCTCTCCTCTCCCTCCATTTCTCCCACTCGACGCCCCTCTTCCCCATGATGAAGTTGCTCTCTCCCTCTCTCTCAATCAATTTGTCTTGCTCTCTCAATTGATCCGGCGCAACTAGGATGGGGTGGGTTAGTTTGGGGGTGACGGTGTAGGGAAAGTGCGTGGCGCGGTGGGGGTTAGGTGAGGGCCCAAAGGGTTAGCTTAACTCTCATTTGTGGGCCAATAGAATAGGTGTTAGAGGTGAGCGTCCAACGCTGACAAAGGTGGGGGCGATGGGGGGTGAATGGGTGACGAGGCTATGTGGCTCTAAGGAGGAAGGCCAATAGGGTTAGGGGGCTCGATTGGGTTGGCTGGGGCAATAAGTAGGGCAGCTTGCAACTGGTTGACACCGGGCTATTAGTCATAGGTGAGGGCAAGGGAAGATAGTTTGTCGTGCGAAGAGGGCGCAATGTAAAGGGTAACAATTTGGGGGAGGGAGGGATAAAAGGGCAATGGAGTTGTTGGGTTCTAGGTTTAGTTAATTTTTTTAAGGGCTAAAATGTTTAGTTTTTTTTTTTTGTAAAAATTATTTTTATTTTCAAATTTTAAAGTTTTATAATTAATATTTGTTTTTTATTTATGTTATTATGGACGAAGGGGTAATTTTAGTATTTTAAACAAAATTAATAGTCAACTAACAAAGAAGGTCTTTCTGTAATTTTTTTAAAAAGTTAAGGTTGTTAATGTAATTAGCTTTGACTCAGCGGATGTCACTGTAATTTAGGTAAAACATAAGGTATCCATAAATAAATCGCAAAATTCCTTGTAAGATGTGATGGTGATTGCATCACGACAAGAGTATGATCTATAAGGATTATCTTTATTATTTTCAAAGATCGATTTCTTTATGCCTCTTAATAGGCGTGCCAAATGTGGTTGTAACTTGAGGTTATAATTTTAATAGATTCTTTTTAAGGCATTAGATGAGCACGTGAAGACACTACGGAATTTTTTTTGTTAGAAGAAAAAATCATAAAATTCCTTTGAAAAAATATATGGGTCATGTGTCAAAATGAAACAACAAATAACAAAGAAGAGGCATAAAGGAGAGAATGCGGGCTCACAATTAGAATCAATTGGGTAAACCAGAAGTGAACAAAACTAGTATTTTATTACCAGCTATTACTTTTGAAGCTTCTCCTCCATGTTTACACCACCAACCAACAGTATCGAAGGGGGGACCAGCATAAAGCTCAAAGGCAAAATAAAATGGATTTCAATATCGGGGATGCGTTTGGTACGACTGCTTGAGAGGACGAGAGCCATGGAAACCAAATATAATTTCATTTTA
Source organism: Artocarpus hirsutus (assembly GCA_946598075.1). NCBI lineage: Eukaryota > Viridiplantae > Streptophyta > Magnoliopsida > Rosales > Moraceae > Artocarpus > Artocarpus hirsutus. The sequence goes on from CAMOHE010044933.1 coordinate 106,422, forward strand.
ACAAAAAATCAAAAAAACAATTCTCTAAATCTTTAACCAGGTCAAAAGCTCAAACAAGAACCTTCAACAAATATGAAACTGGGAGCAAAATAATAATAATAATAATAACAATAATTCATAACAAAAGAAAAAGGAATTGAAAAATTCTACACCGGGCGCAAAATGGACCTATAACTAAATAAAACTTTATCAAATTTATAATTTTTTGATTGTGTCATAATTTTAATATTATCTGATATTTAGAAATTCATTTAGGATGTTTGGCAAACATAATTAGAACTAATTTTTTTCTTAAAGAATAATATAAATCTCTCATATATTACAATAAAAAAACAAAAAAATTATTACAGCGTAAAGCTCTTATATATTATATAATTTTAAACTAAAAAATTGGTTCTACGTATGCTTGCCAAACAGCCGCATAAAGTCTAAAAAATTATGAGGGGCCAATTGGGAATTGGCTCTGCAAGTGATGAAACTATGAAGAGAGGGATATTTTGAAAAAAGGGTTAAAGAAAATTTAAAATTAAGTAAATAACCTTTTTTTTAAACCAAAAAAAGGTTTTTTATGAACACTGAAACTGCTCTAGCTTTTTTCAAAGAAAAGAGAAAAATGACTGTATTAAGAAGAAGGACTTAACTAGGATGGAACAAAAATGAAACTATTTTGATGCTCAAAAGTTAATTTTCTAAAGTTTAAAAACCAAAAAAAAAAAAAAAATCATTGATCAAATAAAAGTTTTGAAAAAAGTTATTTCTCAAAAAGCTGCTGTGGGAGATTTTCAGATTGTAAAAAAAGTTAAAATAATTTTTTCATTGGGGAATGGATATGTTAAGTTTTTCTTACAAAAACGATGACATAATCAAAACTAGCGACGGCACAAATAAAATTTCACACAAAAATTAAATAATAAAATTAAAATTATAAAACGTGAATGGGAGCAGCAAGCGGCTTCACTCACAAGCATGTGGCTATCGTTAATCCCACTCCCACGAGGTCGGGTGGGCTTAAAATGTCAAATGACAATGCTCTGGAAGTGTTAAAATGAACTTCAGGATTGCACAAAACGATCCTTAATTTTGTTAATTTTGTTTTTTGTTATTTATTTATTTATTTAAGTGCTCTTTTTTTGGGGCATTTGATTGGTGGATTCATGTGGTTTCCAACAGACATTTATATGTACATCGATTAAGAGGGTGTTTGGTTAAAGATAGTTCAAACCACAAACTCAGTTATAAATAGTGTAAAGTTTTCATATGTTATAGTAAAAAGAAAAAAAAAGTTGCTACAGTAACTCTCACATACTATAGTAAAAACAGATCCCACCAATAGTTTCCACCACTAGCCAAACACCCATTAAGATAGTTTTCAATCATGATATCATCTAGTTTTGAACCCATCTGTTAGTGTAATTTTGGCCTCTATTTCTGAATTTACTATTTAAGGGTAAGTCCATATATGGCATATCTTTGGAAAATTTTAACAACCATTCATCTGAAAAGCTAGACATCTAGGTCTATAACAAACAAGACAAATAATATTAATTTGTTATCTTGACCTTAATTAACATTACTTGTTATTTTACCTTACCCTCACTTCAGCGCTACCTAATATTAATTGGCCATCAAGACGAGCCAAAAAATAAAAAATCATAGTTTCGTGTATGATATGCTGCTAAATTCCTTATCAAATTATATTTCACAGTTAAAAGATCACGAGATGCTATTTTTTTCCCCTTTACTGTTGCTGGCTAAGGCCTCCTGTCCTCCATTAATTCCGTAATACAAAACCGCGATTGCTCTATAATAATATTCAAATTACCCAATTGAATTCTCTCACATCTTCCATTTCTACACGGAATATATTTTGTGTGATCTGTATATAATTGAAAATTTGAGTAGTCTGATTTTGTACCAATCTAGTTGCCGCTTTCACACATGCATAACCTGTTTATATCTTTAATCGTGCATATCTACAATAATGGATTTATGTCAAAAGCTGCGGGCGTGAATGAATGTCTAAGCTTCAAATGAGCCCAAAATAAGGGTATTATTATTATTATTATTATATATTGCTCTCTGCTTCGGCAGATTCTTTGGATAAATTTTTAAGTAACAAATTTGCTCCACTATAGTGGAAGTTACACTGGTTGGTGTATTGTGTTCAATATATATATATATATATATATATATATATTATATTGACACCCTTTTTCATGCTTCGTCTGAAAGCAATTTTGTGCACGGTGACTGCAGTCTATAATTAATAAAAGATTAGTGGAACCACATAGCATTTTGGAGATCAAGACTAATTTTATGAACATGTGCTTAAAGCGACATCCAGACATGACATTGGCTATATCTTTGCTTTTTCTACGTATGTCGGCAGTTGCTTCAAAATTTTGCTCCATTTTATGTATTTCTTACTTGCATACCCAATATGTTTATGTATTTATTATTCGAGTTCCTCGCCCTTTGTCTCTATCTTTGATTGACTTTCAGGAAAGCTATCTTTTTTTTTTTTTTTTTTTTTTTGAGTAAGTGATATATTGTGCAGTACTATTCAAATTGACTATACCCCATACGCTATGCTTTTAACCGACAAAACTCGTAGTTCTCTGAAAAAATACAACGAAAAAACGACATGTCAGTTTTATCGCTATACATATTACGCATTAAAATGAACAAAAGACGGTGTCGTCTCATTCACGTCGTTGGATCTGGAACAAGAAACGACTTGTCTTTTTTCATTTGTGAAAGACGACATGTCCTTTTGGAGGAAAAAAGGAGCAGCCTACACATGTCGTTTGAGTAAACTTACTGTCGTTAACATTTAATGCTTTACGTAAACACTACGGACTCAGATTTTACACAGGTTTCAAAATTCAAAAGGACATGTCCTTTTACGAACATAAATTGAGGGGTCAGTTTGCGAAATACCTTTTTGTGGCCTTGTTTTTCAATTTTATAACTTTTATGAGAAAGTTTAAAACATATTATTTTTAATAAATATGAAGCTGATGTTATTATTTTCAAGTATTTTAGGTTAAGAATTAGTAGATATGTATTATTTAAAGGTATTTTAGTCTTTTTAGCTAAAAAAAAGGCATAAATTAAAAAAAGAAAACATCGGTATAATATAACAGTGGTAGTAAAAAAAAAAAGAGGTACACCACCAAATTCAATCCAAATTGAGAGAAAAACTATAACGGCCCACATGGAGTTTCTACACATATCATACTTGCTTGAAGCTCAAACTAGATGCACATCGTTTTCAATTCCAGGCAATTTTGGTATTCAAATCTTTTCTCTATTTGCAAAAATAGTTTCTGCAAGCACAGGTGTATGAATCCATTTTCATGAAGCCTTATAGGATTGTTGTTTGTTGGGCGGTGTTAGCGTTCATATAAAGCTTTCTTCATTGGAGGCCTCACAATTGTCGCGGTCAAGACAGCTGTGGAAGCAGAACTTGAATCCAAAGAATAAACTCAGAAACTACAACAAGAATTACCAAGAAGCAAAATCATACACAAAGAAAGAGACATAAAATTTATAGAGGTTTGATCTTGTAAATCTACGTCCTCTTGAGAAAATCACCACAACTGTCCTTAAGCTTCACTAATGGAGAATTTACACACTCTTGCCTTTTACAGAACTCTCATAGATTTCCTCTCTAAAGGAAGAAAAATAGGAGAAGAAAGATGAGGATTTTTTTTTCTCTCTTTGATTTCACTCTTATATAGACTTCCTAAAAGGCCTCATAAGAATAGCCGTTACAAGCTATCAATCCCCTGTGTACAAATCACTCAACTTATAACAGTCTAAACCCATCCAATCTAATGTTGACATGTTAGACTTGAAACATCTAATTATTTGCCAATGTATTAACAAATCTCCACATTTGGCTATAATTAGTTAGCTTTCTAGTTGCTCATTTCTTGTATGGCTCTAATGGGCCTCTGCTAGTTTTCAATGACCCAGACCAAGTCCAAGTAGTAATTGAACTTGGCTGTTGGCAGTGCTTTAGTAAGCATATCTACTGGATTCTCCTTTGCATGAATCTTCTGAATCTTCACTTGATTGCTAGCTACAATATTCCTAATGAAATACAGTCAAACATCAATATGCTTAGTTCTCTCATAATACATTTGATTCTTACTCAAATGTGTAGCACTTTGATTGTCACAACTTATCTTCACAGACTTCTACTTGAAACCTAATTCAGATGCTAGACCTTTAAGCCATAAAGCTTCTTTTATTGCTTCAGTTGCAATAATATATTTTGCTTCTGTGGATGAAAGTGCTACTACAAGTTATAAGTTTGCTTTCCAGCTTATAGTGTTTCCACCAAATTGAAAAATATAGCCTGTAAGAGATTTCCTGCTATCAATGTCACTAGCATAATCTAAGTCCATGAACCGCTCAGTCTCGTTAGTAGAATCTTTTAGACTCCCATATAGTAATCCAATAACTACTGTACCTTGTAGATACCTTAATATCTACTTAACTCCTTTCCAATGTTCCTTGCCTGGTTTAGACATGAATCTGCTAACCACACTAACTGCATGGGCTAAGTCTGGTCTCGTACAGACTATGGAGTACATAATACTTCTCATAGCATTGGAAAAGGTATTCCTACCATTTGTTCAGTTTATTGGTCATACTTTGGGGATCGACTTACTGACAGTTTAGAATCTTGAGTCAAAGGTGGCATAACAGTTTGGCCTTATCTATTTTAAGCTTGTCAAGTACCTTTTTTAGGTGTTTTTTTGAGATAAAAAACAAGGTTCTATTAGACCTGTTCCTCTCAATCTTCATTCCTAGCAGGTGTTTAGCGGTCTTAAATCTTTCATTTCAAATTCATCATGTAGTTGTTGCTTAACCATATCAATTTCATGCTTATCTTTGGAAACAATAAGCGTGTCATCTACATAGAGTAACAAATAGATGAATGACCCTGATTTGGAAGCTTTGAAGTAAACACAACCATCATAAAGGCTTCTTATGAACCCTGCCTTTTCTTTAAAGATGTTAAATCTTTTATACCATTGTTGGTGATTGTTTCAACCCATACCATGATTTTTTAAGAAGGCACAGCTTATCTTCTTGCCCTTTGCCTTTATTCTAATTCACCATGGAGGAAAGCAATTTTGACATCCAACTGCTCTTACTTAACATTCTGATTTGCCACTATAGCCAATAACAGTCTAATGGAGCTCTATTTTACTACAGGAGAAAACACTTATGTGTAATCAATACCCTCCCCTTGAGTGTATCCTTTAGCCACTAATATGGCTTTGAATCTTAGTATCTGAGCTCCTAGAATTCCTTCCTTCAGTTTGTATATACATTTACATCCTACTAATTTATGCACCTTTGGTTTATCAACCAAATCCCAGGTTTTGTTTGTCTATAAGCATTGAATCTCTTCTTCCATAGCACCCATCTGCTTATCAGCTTCTTTACATGAGACTACCTGAGAATAGGTTAATGGCTCCATTTGACTCACTTCTACTGTACTTGTAAGTGCATAAGAAATCATTTTACCAAAACCATATCTTTTAGGTGGTCTTGTATTTCTCTTCTGTCCGTCTCTTATCAAATTGTAATTCCTGGAATCTTATTGTGCTGGTTCATCTCTTAGCTGTAGTTCTTTATCACAGTCATGTTCTTCATATGTAGTGGCTTCAGTTTGGCATGTAGCTTTTACTTGCTCCATCTCAAGTTTTAAACTGTAACTATTTGGAAATTTATTGATTTCCACTGTTTGTAGCACAATGATGTCTTTGTGAAATAGTTCTTCATTGAAAACCACATCTTTACTTATAAATAAATGTCTTGGGATACCTTGCCTCAATACACTATAGCTTTTAGCCCATAACTCCCTCAGGATAGTCGAGGAAAACACATTTCTTGGCTCTTGGTTCAAGCTTCCCTTGGTTTATACATGCATAGGCTATACACCCAAAAGTCCTTAAATTTTCATAATTTGCAGGATGGCTTGACCACTTCTCCATTGGTGTTTTCAAATCAATTGCAGATGAAGGGCATCTGTTTATAAAAAAACTAGCTGTAACTACAGCTTCTGCCCAAAATGTTTTAGGCATTCCAACAATTGATAACATACATCTAACCCTCACCAGATTTGTCTTGTTCATTTTTTTTTGCAAGACCATTTTGTTGAGGGGTTTCCCTCACTGTTAAATGTCTTACAATGATATATTCACCACAGTAATGGTTAAACCAATCACTACAGAATTCCAATCCATTGTCTGTTCTAAGCCTTTTTAACCTTTTTGTTTATTTGAATTTCGATAAGGACCTTCCACTTCTTAAAGGTTTCAAATGCATCATTCTTGTTCTTTAAGATGTAAACCCATAATCTTCTAGAGTAGTCAGAAATTAAAGTCAAGAAATATCTGCCCCTTCATGAGATGCAATTCTCGATGTCCCCATAAATCAAAGTGAATGTAATCAAGAGTTCCCTTCGATCTATGTATTCTAGTACCAAATTAAACTCTATATGCCTTCCCAAAAATACAGTACTCATAGAATTCTACTTTGGTTATTTTATCACCCCCTAGAAGACCTTATCTGCTCAGTTCATTAAGACCTCTTTCACTGATGTGTCCTAACCTGTTGAACCACAGAGTTGACTTTGACATATTCCTCCCTGTTGCTGCACCTGCAAATCATGTCTCCACCTTACCCTAGAGTACATATAAACCATGTTCGAAGCTTCCTTTCAAACAACCATTGACCCCTTTAGGACCTTAAGAACTCCACCTTGAGCCTTGAAACTGCATCCTGTTGAGCCTAGCGTTCTAGTGAAATCAAATTCCTCTTTAGATCAGCCACATGCCTTGGTTCTTGAAGTACTTTAAGTGTCCTATTTGAAGTCTTTAACTTTATTGAGCCAATGCCTACAATTGAGCACTGCTGATTGTTGCCAAGAATTACTTGTCCACCATTAACACTTCTGTACTGAGAGAACCATGCCTTGTTTGGGCATATCTGAAAAGAGCACCCTGAGTCAAAAACCCACTCATTCTCTTCTGACTTATCAGTTACCATCAAAACCTCAGCACTCTTATAACCATTAGAAAATATATCAGCTTCACCAAGATCCTTATTGAATGGCTTCCTTTTCCTTTCTGGGCATTTATTTTTGAAATTCCTTGTTTTATGACAAATGAAACAATATTTTTCAGCCTTATCTTTTTGTAGTTTCTTGTTGCTTTGAATCTCTTTTGTCTAATTTCTGTTTAGTAACTAACCCACCCCAAAATTCTCAGTAGAATAAGTTTTCTTATTTAATTCTTTAGACATAAGGGCAGATTCTACCTTTTTACACGTTAGGGTTTCTCGGCCATAAATTATCGTATCTTTGAAATTTTCATACGTTTCTAGGATATATCTCAACAGGAATAGGGCTTGACCTTCATCCTCCACCTTGATGTCGATATTCTCAAGATCCGGCATGATCTTGTTGAAATGATCTAGATAGTCTTCAACCGCTCTCCCCAGTGACATTCTGAAAGTATATAGTCTCTGTTTTAGAAAGAGATGATTAGCTAGAGATTTAGTCATGTATAGAATTTTCCAATTTCACCCAAATCGCTATAACACTCTTCTCATTCGACACTTCTCTCAGAACCTTATCTTCAAGGCACAAAATTAAGGCACTGTGTGCCTTTTAAGAGAAGATCCTTCTTTTCTTTTTCAAATAACGTCGTTAGCAGATTGCTCGCTCTAGAAAGAGCGTTTTCCAAGCCTTGTTGAACCAACAAAGCCTTCATGTTCAATCTCCAGAGATCGAATCATTCTTCCCTAAGAATTTCTCAATATCAAATTTATCTATACCCATCCTGATCAAGAACTAAGGCTCTTATACTAGTTTGTGGAAGCAAAACTTGAACCCAAAGAATAAACTCAGAAGCCACAGCTAGACTTACCAAGAAGCAAAATCACACACAAGGAAAGAGACATAAAATTTATAGAGGTTTGATCTTTTAGATATACATCCTCTTGGTAAAATCACCACAACTGTCCTCAAACTTCACTAATGGAGAACTTACACACTCTTGCCTTTTACAGAACTCCCACAGATTTCCTCTCTAAAGGAAGAAAGATAGAAGAAGAAGATGGATAAGCCCAAATCCGTATTTCATGTGCCAACATCCACAGGAATCATCTCTGCGGCTGGTCCATATGCTTTTGTGTTTCTATACGCCTCTATGGATTGTTGTTTCTGTAAGCTTTTACGATATTATCATTTCCACCTGTGGCATTGTTGTTTTCTACTTTTATTTTATTTTATTTTGATTTTGATACTTGCATTTTGAAGTTGTTAAAAATCATGTCTTATATTATATATTACTGATTTATACTTAATTTTACATGTTTCCTTCGTCAAATGAACGATTTTAATTGAAAAATAACATTTCAATGCCCAAAATACATTGCATAAAAGGTTAGGTTTAATGTTACAATGGTTTTCAAACTTTAGCCATAATTCCATTTTGATTCTTAACTTTTAAAACGTTCCAAACTTAACCTTAATTATCCGATTTATTTCAGCTTTAGTCCTTCCTATCAGTGTTTAATAAGGTGTTTGGAACAATAGTTCAAATCATTGGTTTGAATTGTAAACATTGTAAAGCTCTCATATGCTACAATAAAAAATTACATCGTAAAGCTCTCATATGTTATTGTTTTTAAATCCAAACTGATGATTTAAACCACTCTCTTAAACACCCTCTAAGTATTAATAAGAAAACTTAATTACGATGTTGATAGAAAATAACTATCTACCGATAGGACATAGCATATGCACGTGCTCCTGATGGAAAATAACCAAAACAAATTGATGATTTGAGCTTAAATTTGAGACGTTTTAAAAGTCAATGATCAAAGTGAGATTGAGGGTAGATTCAGACCATTTGTGAGATTAGCTCAATAGTATATTATGAAGAGATAATAAGGTTAACAATCTAAATCATGTTTAGTATGATTTCTTATTCTCTCAAAATACAGGGTATAAAATTAAAAAAAAAAAAACCCTTTAAAAAATTTTAAGAAGGACAGGAATATCTAAAATATCAAATTTAAAAGCATATGGGGACAAGTTCCCAAAGCATGTAAAGTTTAGAGGATAATGTGCTCAAGTTTTAATAATCTATAACAAATTAACTATCACTCAATAAAGACGTTATGTGACGTCAGGAATCTACGGGACTAGTGAACAATCTATTTAACATAATTTTCTTGAGAAAATGGTTATAGATTTCTAGAGTTTCATAAATCTATGTACGGGTTAGTGCAATCTCCATACAATCTTGAGGATACTTAATTTGGGTCATCCCTTAAAATCCAAGAATGACCTACTACAAAAACTCCCTAAACATAAAAAATAATGTGTAGGGGATTAAAATTCACTATTATGCATCATGACCGTGGGTTAAAATATTTTTTTTTCCTCATGTTGGGTTAAATTTTTTTTTTTTTTTCGGGGGGGCGGCTTGTGTCGGTTTGAAATACTTGTGAATTGTATGATCATAGATTCATAGAAAGAAGAGAACCACAAAAAAAACATCAACTATACATCAAACTCACAAACACCAATCCAAATTTACAATCTCCACCCAAAATAAAGTGAAAATTTAGGCCCATATATATGTTTAGAAGCCTTTTTTTAGTTTGGAAACCCAATCCAAATTCAAAACTATGTAAGGCTAAACTCAAGAGAAGACGGCGTCAATTCGAGAAATATTGCTTCCGTGTTATTGTTTTTGATGTTTTACTTTTAAAAAAAAAATTGAAACATATATATTATTTTTAAATTTTTAGGTTAAAATATTTAAAAAATACGTATTATTTAAAATTATTTTAACCTTTTTTCAGATAAAAGGAATGGTATGAATTAAAAGGAGAAAAAAGTTGTAAAATATAGTAGTGGTAGAAAAAACATCTGATTTAATCTAGAAGGCATTTTTCGTGCTGAGATGTTGGGTTCCCGCCTATCAGTCCCGAAAGTCCAACTTTGCGGCTAATACAGTCTTCCAACTTCCACACTGCGGGGCCGTGACTATTTGAAGGTGAATTTCATTTATTTATTTATTTATTCACGCCGAAAAGCGTAAAATTTATTTGCTTTCTTTATTTTCTCAATTTCATAAATAATATGCTCTCATTATAAATCTTGTATTGTAAACATTTCTTGATCAATATTTATAACTTTGTTCTTTAATTTCCATAATATTTACTAATTGTTTAGTTAATAAAATCATTTTTTATCCTTACAAATCTTCTTACAAAATTAAAGATCCTATTTCTTAATAATTATAAGTACTGCGATAAAATTCAAAACTAAACTATTTAGTTACATTTTCCATTGATAAATTCGCACAATTTTAATTCAGAAACGTGTGCTTTGATCAACATTTTTATGATTCGTTTCATGCACTTTGGAAGCTAAGAAAATGGAAATATTTTTCATGTTCCTCTTGGCTAACTAAGCTTTCCTGGTAGTGATCTCCCCAGTCCGGAACGGCTTGATCTTCTCATCTACAAGACTACAACCATCTGATCATCAAATAATATTACCCAATGTTATACGTAGCCGGTACTCAAAACTGAACGTAAAAAAAAATTATTTAATTAATTAATGCAACTTGGAAGTATTTAACTAATTTTTCCAGCGTGCCTGTCGCATAAGGTAGTGAATTAGTTATTTTTATTTATTTATTCATTTTATTGTGCACGTAGTATTCATATATATATATATATACACACATATACACACACAAGATGTTTGCTTCCTTTAAATCTGCTTGCCATCCAATTGTAGATATTATTGAGAATTTCTAAGCTTGTATGGATAGAAACATGAAAAAAAAAAAAAAAAAGGAAAAGGGAAAGGAAAAGAAAGAGAATTAAGAGGATGATTTGTATATGGATAAAAGTGTTATAACCCGGAATGTTTTGTCTGTGTTGAGAGTTTGATCGATCCCAACGTGAAGCATATCCGAGGAAGGACCAAAGAATAGATTATATGCTTAAACGTGAAGATTGGCCAGCTAGCTTTCAATGGCCTCGGATCACGTGATCAATCTCTTCCTTTTTTTTCTAATCTTTACGTAAAATGCACGTGCCCACCCTTTCCACCCCCGATACGTATCACTATTTTTTGCCCTTAAGCCTTGAGTCCCAAGCCTAGTTAGCTATGTGCTGTGTCCTTGAGAAGAACTTCATGTGCAAATGAAACACTTTCCATACCTTATACGTATCACCCTCCCCCTTTTGAGCCTTGCATTCCAAGCCTAAACTCTACTCGACTCTCTTAGCTAGATCTCTAGAGCTCTCTCTCTGTTTCTCTCTCTTTGAGATTTTTACGTAGAGAAGAAGTTTTTATTATAAGAGAATTCAATGCTATTATCAAATTATAGGGGGTCACCGAATAAATCATATTATATGTCCTTAGTTTTTGGGCTCTCACTTCATTAGACTATTGACACTTTTTCTTCTTTTTTTTTTTAATAAATTATACTGTTGTATCCTAAATTATTTGTTCTTTTATAATGCATCTCAAATTTTTAATCCTAACAAAATGTATCATGAATTTTGAAATCATTAATAATTGAAATCTAATAGCTAACAAACATTAAAAAAAAGGACAATTTTTGTCACGAAATTCACTAGTGAGTTTTCTTATGTGGTGTTTGGTAATGTGAGTTAGAACTAAAACTTTTGGTTACTACAGTGTAAAGCTTTTACATGTTGTAGTGTCAAGAAAAAAGTATACTACAGTGTAAAGCTGTCTTATGCTATAGTGTTTCCAACCACAATTGGTTCAAACAATTGGTTCTAACTAATATTCTCAAATGCTATATTAAGAGTAGAGTTTGTCATTTTAAGAAATAAAACCTCAACACGTGAAAAATAGTCCTTAATGAAAATTAAAAGTAGCTATGAAACCTTAATTGTCAACAGTTTTATAGTTCAAGATGCTTTGTGCTACTATTAAAAGTTTGGAATATCTTATATAAAAATGAATAGTTTAAGGTGTAATACTACTATTTAGGGTTTTTTTTAATGGTCTACTAATTGCCGAATATGCATGGGGTCCTAACCATGTCCCTTCCGGCAATATAAAGTGTGTGTCTTATATATGACATATCTAAAGGCCAAGCGTTGGGAAAAGTTGCACCGCACCTCTAACACCCACTTTCTCTTTTAGCTATTTTATGTCATCCGCGTTAAGCTTTTTGTATATATAGAATATGGGGTTTACTCCTGGTAGTTAGCTACTTGTATTGAAAATGCAAAAATCAAATTGTGTGTGTGTGTATAATGTTGCATAAAATATTGCTAATTATTAGTGTATTTATGATTGTTTATTTTGTCACCAATCAGTACTGTAAATATTTATAATTTGTACGCGTGTATATATGTATGTGGTTAGTTAAATCAGAGAGTTACTGATAACATTTATATAACATATGACCTTAAAATATCGAGTTTTGTGCAATTTTTATATTTGCTTGGCATTTTGGCTTGTCACAGATTCTCATGCAGTTAATTGGATAAGATACAATTTTGAAGACGACTTGTGATTGAAACTTGTAATCCGTGGCTCTCGGCTTTTAAAAGTCAATGTTCACGTGTCCAAATTGCTAAGATTGTGTGAGAGGCAAGGCATGTTTGATTGAGGAAGCTAGGAACAATCATAACACACTTAAATTAATTGCCTCAATTAACTGCATCCCACTACAATGGACGACAATTGTTAATTGGGTAATTGGTATCAGGCCATAGGTGGAATGAAAAGGATACATATTCCAACACTCCAGCCAAACTACTACTTGACAATCTATTGTGATCACAGTAGAATTAGAAAGCAATGAGAAGCAATTTCTCAAATATGTTCTTTAGCTACCATCTACATGAGCTCAAATTACGTCAGCCCAAATTAAGCATACCAATAAGAGTATAATTAATAGCCTATTTGGCATTAGTTGGTTCTAATCAATTTTTCAATTAAAAACAGTATAAAACTCTCACATATTACAGTAAAAGCAAAAAAGTTGCTACAGTGTAAAGCTTTCATATTTTACAATATTTACAGTTTTAACCACCATGCTGAACACATGTCATACAATAGATAATAGAAATTGATAGTGATAGATGCTGCGATGCCACCACCACTATTGGTAATTGGTTTCTTTAATCTTATTCGTTTGATTGCAACATTTTTTTTTCTTTCCCGCATGTGATTTCTCTTCCTTCATTTGTGACATTTGTCTAAATTTGCACAGCTGGGAAGCACGGCTAGCGTCTATGTTTACTAACTTCAATGGGACGTCAAGGTTCTGAAGAAAGCAATTGACATATATGATTAATATTCTTCGCCCTATAAAACCTCCTTTTTGTGTGGCCAATCAAGAGAATTTGAAATATTTGCTACATTTATTCGCTTGTGCAGTTTGTTATAGTTTTTTAATACAAAGAAGGACAAGGGCGGGGAAAATCAAAATCAATTTAGATCTTTTGCCCCAGAGTTGAGAATTTTGACTCAATCCTTGGCTTTTAGCAGGGTCAGAAAGCGCATGATCCTGCAGGGATTTTTCAATTCCATACGGCTGTGCCCAAGTGCCCACTTTAAAGTGCGTCTTAGATCTGTTCCTGTTGTTCATACCTCAAAGCAAAAACGAGGGATATATATATATATATAAATTCGCTGTTGTCGGCAAATTAATGAGAGTGCATGTGTATCTGTGACAAAATTTGTTCTCTAAGGATAATGAGAAACACATGGTGCAGCGACATTGCTTCTTAGACCGTTTTATGTGCTTTTTTCATGGATCCACCAAAATCTAAAATTTCTCTATTTAATGCGCTCATCATTGCATTCTCAAGATTTTTTCAAAGCTTTTTTTTTCTTTTTGGTGCAGCGCTTGTGTGACAATCCCCAGCCACCCGCTTGCATCTCATTCCCAAAACCTACACATATACCATCTTTATTTCTTCTTTTTTTAATAAAAAAAAATAAGGTCGGGACAAGCAATTTTGTTCTTATTCGGAACGTGACAAACAATCTTATAATTTTATTAGGCATAAGCGCATAGGTTCACAACCCAAGTTTTGGTTTTGCACATGAATCTATATGAAATCTTCATACAAATAATTCGTCATGAATTTGTTGTATTTCCTATAGACTATAATCTAACCTTGTTTGGGAGCACTGTTTGTATTGTAGTTCACGCGGTTTTTTCTATTCTGACTTGCTATTCTAATTCTATTCCTGAACGCCGGTTAAAATTTATTACAGAATCTTAAAACCCCTCTTTGAACTTGAGAATGTTTATATACCGATCATGTTTATATACCGATCATGCTATTGATTCTTCTAACAACTAATGAATGATTGGAGGAAAGTCAAGATTGTATTGATGGCCGTCCGAGCAGATTTGTTTGAGAAATTGTGAGGTTCCTCTTGAGTTTCTCAAGCCGGCACCGACTAATAATAAACACAAATATGTAGGCAGACTCAAAAGTCTAACAGTCTTCCATACATACATTCCACGAATTTCCCAAAAAACAACATATATATCTATATATATATATATATATAGTGGAATTTTATGTTGCATGAGGACAACTAAAAACATATACCAAACCCCTCAAAAGAAAAAAGAAAGAAAGGAAAAGAAAAGAAAAAAAATGAAGCCCGTCTAGAAAAGTTTACAGCTGGTCATCATTCCAGTGTGGTCCAGACCAAACAGTCCTTTACTTGCCGTCTGTTTAATTAGTGCTGTTCCAAATCATCTATTTGCTTGTCAAAGCCGGTGGTTGTTGTTTGGAATAAACACTAATTATATTCACCAACTAGGTCTAATTGGGTCAGCCGATTCCGATTAAAAGCGGTTTGTTACATGCACTTTTGTTTTTAATTTTAAGACATCACAATCATTTCTTGATTAGACTAATAGGACATTTTTTTTGTCAATTGGGTTATGCTACTGGTGGTATTTTTTCCTCTTTTTTTTTTTTTTTCCAAATTTCAAAATTCATAATCTAACCCAAGAATAATTTTTAATAGGGAAAGGGGAAAAGTTAAAGAGCCATTTTGCAAAGCTATCAATGTTCTCTCTCTCTTGCTCCTTGTAATTTGGCCAATCATGTTTTTAACTTTAGTTACTTTTGTCTTGTCCAATAGTATTATCTAACGTGACTAAAATCTCTTTGATGGTAAAAATATCGAAGAGTCACATCCTTGAATTTGCTGAAAAGCCATATACTTGGTCGGTTCAAAGAATTGAAATAAGCTTCCCCAATACCCAGGGTTTTTGGTAAATGGATTAGAATTATATTGATTTAAATTATTTTAATTTAAGTTATATGATTTAAATTATTATTTGAATTGATGTTTGGATGTACATATATGAAGGGTTAATATAAATAAATAATAAAATTTAAATTTAAATTTAGATAGATAGTAAAAAAATAGTTTTTTATTCATTAATAAATCTAATAAAATTTTAATATTAATGATTCAAAAAAATATGCAATATGGATCTTAATTATTCTTCTCTTTATTAAGAACACAATGAAAGAAGAATCGTCTCAATCGGATATCAAATAAAAAAATTATGACTTTTTTTTTTCAAATATAGGAGAAAAAATTTCAACTTTTATTGTAGCAGACATCTTTGAGTCGAAGAGTTCAATAGAGGGTTAGAAATCTAAAAACTTAGATTTAAAGGATTCATTTAATTTAAATATTTTAAAAAATAAATACATATTTAAAAGATTTTAAATATTTAAATCTAAATAGGTAGTTGAATATACCAAACAACGGGCCTATATACCAAACTCGTAGACATTTTCAGCGTTGAAGTTTGAAATTATAAAAGGAGAAATGTGATTGTGAAGGTAAATAAATGCAGGTGAATAGGAAATGATGAAGAGGACCAAAGATTAATTGTTGAGTTTTCAGCATGCCGTATTGAAGAAAACATTGACTCCTAAATGTATTGCAGATAATTACCTTTCAACAACAATTTTGACTGATAGAAGTATGGGCCTTTTTTTTATTGAGTAAAAGATTCGAAAAGCAATCTTATTTTAAGTCCTAAATGAAAATCAACTCCGTTTGTCATTATTAAACAGTATTCAATTTGTTAATTTCTATCAGGTGGTTAATCATTATTGTTTAACACTAGAAAATCCTTTCAGCATTTTTAAGATATTCTTGACCCTACCTAATTCTCCCCATAGCCCAAAAAAGATAAAGTTGATTCTTGGAAGCCACTCTAGGAGGTCTATCAATATATATATATATGTGTGTGTGTGTACACGCCTGGAGAGTGTGTTGAAACACACAACTGCTTCATAGACAAGCCATCTTTATTTATTTTTTACTCCCTTCATTATTTAATTTCCAAATTTCCCTAGCTCTACTGTATTCCTTCATGTAGTTTTATTCAACCACAAATTCCATTTCTTAAACACATTTCTCTCAAATTGTATTCTTCGTTTTCCTTTTTGTGTCATTTCAGCATTTCATAGCTAACAAGAGGAAGAGAGTAATGGCAGAGATTGACAATTATAGAGTGGACAATAACTTGGGGTGTGGCTTCATGGGAGGGATTTTCCAACGCTGGAACCATTGGCCAAGAAAATCCCATGTACATTCACTACCTGCAAGTGGTACTAAAACACCATTAAGATCCGAAAACCCGAAGAAGGCTCCAAGCCAGAGTTCCGGAAGGAGAGGAAGCTGCTCTGCAGACCAAAACCCTGCCATTCTACACAACTCAAGCTCAGCTAAACAACCTCTTTCAAAGCCAGACCAAAACCCCACCAGAATTCCTCCCTCGGATCATCTGAGGACTATAAATTCTCAGCGAAAGGTCCAAGGAATTAGGAGACTTCCTGATGCCGCGAGAAGCTCAACATCATCCTCCAATGGTTCGGGACAAAACCATGACTCAGGAGAAGAGAGAAAACTGAAAAGGGAATCGACACCAAACTCTGTTGAGCTGAGCAGGATCGTTGCGGAGCCTGATAGCAAAGCTCTAATCAAAGCCTTTTCTACAAGTGCTATTGTTTTAGGACACACGGGAAACTTGAAGCAGCCAGGAAGCAGGAGTACTCTGGCGAGCAATAGTCCTATTTCTGCGTCTAGAGCTATTTTAGCTCTTTCTAGGAACCTTCAAGAAGTGAACTCCACGCCTAACAAGAATGGCTATGGAGGTGGGAACAGTACAACTATGGGAAACATTATGAGGAGGAATAGTTGGAGCAGTGATTTTCGGGGTTTTTCAAACAAGATAGGCCCCGAAGCGTTGAAGAGGATAGGAAATGAGGCCTACAAACAGGGCAGGTTCAAAGAGGCTTTGGATTTGTATGATAGAGCAATTGCTTTGGATTCAAACAAGGCAGCCTATCACAGCAACAAGAGTGCCGCTTTGATTGGCTTAGGCCGTCTTGTCGAAGCGGTGTTCGAAAGTAAAGAGGCCGTAAGGATCGATCCTTCATATCATAGAGCGCATCATCGGTTGGCAACATTGTATATCAGGTATCATTCTATTTTGATCAGAAGAAGAAGATTAGTCTAGATGAGAAAAGGAAATGAAAGTCCTTGTACCATTCTTATTATTATTATTTTTTATGTGTCATCCAGATTGGGAGAAGTTGAGAAAGCATTGCATCACTACAATCATTCAGGCTCCTATTCTAACTCAAAGGATGTAGACAAAGCTCAAGCACTTAAAAAATGCCTTGTCAATTGCAATGAGGCTCGGAAACAGCAAAAGTGGAATGCTTTGCTAACAGAGACCCAATTCGCAATGTTGTCCGGCGCCAATTCGGCTCCATTGGTTAGTTGGTTTTTTTTCTTTTTTAAAAAAAATCTCTTTTAATGCTTGTATTATGCCAAAAAAAATTTTATTATTTCGTTAACCAGATAATAAAATCTTATATATAGCTTATTTGGGTTTTGTTTGCATGTGAAAAGGTGTTTGCTCAACAAGCTGAGGCCTTGCTGAAGCTTCTGAGACATGAGGAGGCATACACCACCCACCAAAAGGGACCCAATTTCAGCATTCATCTTTGCACGAACTTCTTTGGCATGGCTTATACTGCTTATTTTTTGATGATTGGATCCCATGTTTACTTGGCCGCTGGCAAGTTAGTGACTCTAAACTACTTGCTAAACGATTCCCTTAAAAAAAAATTTGCTTGTTCAAAAAATATTTAGCTCGTATTGAAAATTCATGTTTGTCTACTTTAATCATACCGCATTAAGGTTGGTCTCCAGCAATTTGGTTCCGATTAAAGGCTTAGACATCCACCATTTGCATTCAACAAAACACCTCAATTCTTTAATGAGTCAGAGACATTTCCAAATTAGGGGCAGAATGGTTATCCTGTGGACTTAAAACTAATTTAAGTACAATCAGACCTTAGTAAGTGGTCCAGGTATGAATAGCACCCATAACAACAAAATTAAAAAAAATAAATTCCAAATCCTCTTGTTTTAAATCTTTTTTTTTTTTGCTCTTTTAAGTTCTTGTTCCATTCTATAATAGCACACTGATCACTACTAATTATTTTTGCTTTATGTAGGTTTGAGGATGCTGTAGCGGCAGCCCAACAAGCAGCAAAACTAGATCCAAACAACTGTGAGATCGGCATGGCGGTAAAGAGAGCCCGAGCTGTCTCGGCGGCACGGTCAAATGGTAACCTTCTCTTCAAGGCAGGGAAGTTCTCGGAAGCATGTATTGTGTACAGCCACGGACTAGAGGCAGATCTGCACAACTCGGTTTTACTGTGCAACCGTGCGGCTTGTCGCTCTAAGCTTGGCCAATTCGAAAAGGCCATCGAAGATTGCACTGCGGCTCTTAATGTGCAGCCTTCTTATAGCAAGGCCAGGCTACGCAGGGCAGATTGTAATGCCAAGGTAAGCAAGTCTCGTTTAGCTGTTTCTATCGGTCAGGTGTTTCTAAAACACTATATAACGTATAGCCATTTTTTTAAAAGAAAAGAAGGCCCTTGAAAATTGGTGGAGTTATGTGTAGATTTATTACGAGGTTAATGTCTGCAACCATTATAAAGACCAAGTTTTAACCAATTGAAAGTTTATAGAATTTTGCACGAGTTCTTTTATAATAATTTGTGGGGACCAACTATTGGATATGCAATTTGTGATTGAGAAACAATAATAATAATAATAGTGATCATAGCATCACTCTAGGAGCAAACCATAAACCATCAATCATTGACAACATAAACCATTAATAAAACATCAAATATCATTTTGCATAAAATTGCACGAATCCTTTTATAATAATTTATGGGTCCCAAAGATTGAACATAAAAAAATTGTGATTGACAATTATAATAATAATAGTAATAACACTTATTATTGTCATTATTATTCTTGTTGTCAAATCATAACATCACTCTATGAGCACAGTTTTTTGTTCTCTTGTTTATTTATGTGGAAATAGTTGGAGAGGTGGGAAGCTTCAATCCAAGACTATGAAGTCCTAATAAGGGAAACTCCAGGGGATGAAGAAGTTGGGAGAGCTTTGTTTGATGCCCAGCTCCAGCTCAAAAGACAACGAGGAGAAGATATTAAGGATATGAAATTTGGATCAAATTTAGTTTTTATCTCCAGCAATGACCGTTTCAGGCACATTGTTACCTCGCCTGGTAATTTTCTTTTTTTCTTTTTATTTTTAGGCACAGAAGAAAATATTGGGCTAGAAGAATGTTGGGAGAAACTAACTGCTTCTGAAACATTGTCAGGGATGTCTGTGGTGCTGTTTTGTAACAAATCCAAACAAAAAAGAGTCTTGCAAGTCCTTGAACAAGTTTGCAAGAGATTCCCATCTGTCAATTTCCTCAAGGTTTGTTTTGCTAACACAAAATAAAAACCACACTTTTTAGACTGAATAATATTGTGTCTTAACTGCATTTTTACTATAGGCAAAAACTATTGCGCTTTAATTGTTGGATTACTTTTTTTAGGCACTTTGATTTATTAGTATCCATGTTAAAAATTTTTAACACATGGCACAAAATTACTTCACTTATAGACCAGATTGTTAAAATATTAATACCTATCGATAGTAAAAAAGGATAGGTTCTATCATACAAATTAGCTATATTGTGTTGTTGTTTGTGAATGAACATTTAGGTGGAGGTGGAAGACCATCCTTACTTGGTGAAAACAGAGGGAGTTAGCACCATACCAACATTTAAGATATATAAAAATGGATCAAGGGTCAAGGAAATTCCAGGCAGCAGCCATGACTTACTGGAAAGCTCAGTCAAATGGTACAGCAGTTGAAGGAAATCCAGAACTCAAATTTCTCCAAAAGCCCAAAACATGCACTTTTTTTTGTCAGGCATAGACTGAATTGTAGGGAGATATTAACATATGTCCCCTTTTTCCAAATAAGGCTTTTATTTTTTGATTTTTGACTTTTGAATTTGTCTGTAAATTAAAATATATCCAGTGTTTATTTGCTTTTGTGCATCCTTAATGTAGATTCTGCCTTCTCTTACGTTTCGCACGGGCAAGCTTAGTAAACAAGATCAGGTAATAATTTGTTGGCAACGAAATTGCTGTAGGATTGATTATTGAAAAAGTTTCTCTTTTTTTTTTTTTCCTTCTGTGTGTGTGTGATAACCGGAAAGGGTTTGTGTCAGGATATGTGTGTGTGATACGGTAGGTTACGGAAGAAAAACTGTAATGTTTTAACTGTTAACTTTGTGTACTTTTTTAATTTTGATGTTGTTCTAACGAGATCTAACGTTTAAATACACACTATTAGTCGGGACGTCCTACAGTAGAAAGGTTATTGCTTCCATGGCATAACAAAATATTGTTCCTCTCACATGCACATGCTGTGAGATTTCTCTATTATTCTATTGTAAAATTTGTCTATCCGCACGGGAACAAACAGCAATCCTTTTCAAGAAAATAGTTACTTCCGGAAGAGAAACAATAGCTGAATCACAATAAATGGTCAGGAGCTCTTAACAAACATTGCTTATTCGAACTTTAAAGCTAAGAATCTGATCCATCATGTGTTGTTGTTATTTATTTACTTGCCGAAAATTCCTTTGAAGTAAAAGGGTAAAATTAAACATTTGAAAACTTTACGAGCATCTATCCCCTTAGAATCATGGACTAAAAGGCTGCATATTAGCCTTTTGAAACATACGTTTTAAGTTTAAGAACCAAAGCATGTAAAAAGTTACACGTTTAGCTATTTTTGTTTTTTATTATAGCTGCTGAAAGTTTTATATTGTTCTTAATTAGAACTGATACGTTTAAACAGATATTCCAAACGGAGGAGAAGTTACTAACACAATTATTACAATTTACAACCCATACCTTGATGAGTCCACATCAGCAGACAAATATATTAGCCAAAGAGCTAGTTGGGATCTATTTTCGTCCTCTAGAAGCCCATAATACATTTGTCAATTGTGTGTGTTTGGGAAGCTCTTTTTTTTTTTTTGGCTTGGAATACATAATAAGGCTTTTCTTTTGTCAAGATGTTCAAAACTACGATGGAAGGCATAATTTAATGAAAACTCTACTCTTGTAGTCAGTATAAGGTGAAGAATTCAAACCCTCTATAGAATTCAAACCCTCTATCTTAAGTTCGACAAAAAAGGTCCACAAAGAGAGGATATAGTTTACAACACGAGTTTCCCCCTCCCTTTTGTTTCCTAATTCTTTAGTTTTCAGCTATAATTAATCCAGGGGAGCAGGGACAGCTCAGATAAGAAGAAAAAATGGAAAACATATATATATATTTCTTTCGTGCCTAGAAAAATTGATGAAGGTGATTTCTAGCTATCTTGTATCGATTTGACAATCTTAATTGAGCACCTAACTTTCAACCCCAAGAAGCCGACTAGACGGTTGACACTAAAGATCCGAAGAATATTAAATTTCATTACGATGCTTAAAAAAAAAGTGGAGCATAAATTAAGCCATGTTTATAGGCTTAATTAATCAATTTAACACGTCAGCATGACAAACAACATTATTGTGAGTCATCATTAAGATGGGAAACATTCTGTCCTCTTCAAAAATCAAATTCTGTCCTCAAAACACATTTTTTGCATGCAAAGTGAAGTCATGAAAACTAGCGCTTTATAAGGAAACATTCAAAAAGCATCCCTAAATTTTTAGTTAAATTTATTTACTCGTAGAATTTTGAAAATAAATATTTTAATTTAAAAATAATTTGAAAATAAAAATATTGTAATAATAAAATAAAAAAAATAAATATATCAATCAATAGCAAATAAATTTCAATTCTTCACATATGTTTTTCTTGATAATAATATTCATATCAAATACGTCATTTGTGAAATTTGACATAAAAAATAACACACTTAAAAGCTAAAAAATATAACATAGACGCAATAATATGACCCTCCATGGAAGATGCTCTAACTACCTATTATAAGAGTATAGTTTAGCAAAAATTAAGGTCATCATTATCCTCATCCACCAGATTCCGAGTGCATGTGGACCGAACAAGCCAGATCATGAGATTACTCTCAATGATTGAATTTCTTTCTGCTCAAAGATTTTGGATTTCAATAATCGTTTCATTTACCATTTCATATTCTAGGCTTCCCTCCTATTCTGGTTCCATAAGAGCTACAATTTATTTTGTTATTGCTAAATACCAACGGAATAAACAACCTGACGAATTGCTAAATTCTAATTTTCTTTTTGCTGTTTTGTGATGGAAAATAAAAGGTATACGAGGAGGAACAAGACGCAAATTTTCATTTACTATTTCCCTCTCGTCATATCTACTTTTTCTTTTTTTGGGTATCATCACAAATAGACTTAAATGGTGTTAACATATCAATGCATATAAATACATAAAATTCTCTCACTCACTCTTTTTTCTTATCACACTTTTTTATTTAGATCGCAGACGAAAGTTGATTTTATATATAAATACACACACACACACATATTTATATGTGTTAATTAAGTGTTGCCTCCACTTTTATATATATATTTTTAATTTTCTTCAATAATTTCCTCTATCAAACACTTCGGTGTCTTTTTTTTTTCTTCTTTTTTCAGGCTAACCCCTCCACTCTTTATTCCTTTCGACAAAGATAGATCAATGGGAAAAAAATAGTGACATAATACAACAATTTAACGACAATTCGCCACACATTCGGTCTAAAAAGTTTGACCCAGCTAATTAGTGTCTCCAACTTTAATTGATACGATTTTTTTTTTCCCTGCTTTTTGTTTGGAAAGGGCTTTGTTACATCAATTAGTAGCGAAAACGGTGAATAAATTAGGGATTAGTAACTACTATTTAGGTAATTATTCATGGCAAAAAAGAGAGTTTAAAAAAGGGCAGCAAGGAGTTGAACAACTCATTAAAGGACAACTGTACAGGTGGACAAGGCAACTGGGATAACATTAATATTACGACGTATTGTCAGAGAGACTAAAGGACAACTGAACAGGTGGACAAGGCAACTGGGATAACATTAATATTACGACGTATTGTCAAATAGACTGCTCGAAGAGCCTCCCGTAAGAGGAGCGTGTTTTTTGGTTTCCAACTACCAATCCAGCTCATAATTAAATTGATATCTTAAAAACAACTAAAAACCTCTTCTCCATCATGCTCCTACCGAAACCACAACCCCCAACAATTCTCTAAAAATATAACATACAAAATCCATTCTATGTATCACGAAAAATGTACACGGCAGCAAAATCTTGTCCCGGGAAGAGGCAAGAAAAGCTGTACACATTTAAATCTAATACAGACAGTACTTTTTAAGTAAGTAAAAGCCATCAAAAGCTGGTGACTTGGAGAATATTAGGATTTTCTCAACTCCCACACCAGATCACTCTTTTGCCGAAAATAAAAGTGCTTCAGGGACAAACCACGAAAAAAAACAAAAAACAAAAAAAAGAAGAGTAAAGTAACATGCGAAGTCAAAAAATGGAAAAAAAAAAAAAAAAGTGAAAAAAAAAGCGACCGGAATGAGATGAGATGACGATGGTGATCATCTTTTCCAACTTCGACTCCTGGATAATGGATCTCTGATTCCACCAACAACCCAAGTCTCGTTGGCGATATCAGGTGAAATCTTGTAGAAATCGGGGTCGTATCTCATGACGACCACGCTGCTCTCCTTCATCTTCCTCTTCTCGTCCTCCATCAAACACTTCAAACTCCTCTTGCTTCTTCTCCCTTCCTCTCCTCTCTCTTCTTCTTGTTCTTCATGATCTTGATCCTTCTCATCATCTTCTTCTTCTTCTGCCTCTCTCTCTTCCAACCAACTCTTCGCAGGCGCAGACCGACACCGCATCAGCAGCAAAGCATTCGGAGGCGGAACGGCGGGCCCACCACCACCGGAGACTCCTTCCTCATGATCGGACTCGTTAATCACTCTCTGATCTCTCTTGTCATAATTATTATGCTCATGATCATGATTCTGTTCCTCCTGCAAAACCATAAACCACTTGGAGAAGACGGTTCTAGAACCTTCGGTGGTCGTTTCCCTCGAACGTTCCCCATAGTCCTCGTCCAATTCCTCATCCTCGTCTCCGTCCTCGTCATCGGTGGTGACGTTGTTCCCGTGGTGGAACGACCCGAAGCACCGGAAATCGAAGCGGATGCTCCGGAGACACGTGAGGAACTGCATGACCTCCTTCTTGAACCCCAGGGCCTCGGCCCAGTGGGGTTTCTTCCTCTGCTTTCTGTTATTATGCATCCTCTCGATCTCCTCCATCACCGACTGCCAGCTCTTGCACGGCCCCCCGGTCGCCTTGTGCCTCACTTTGATCTGCCCGGCGCAGGTCACTTTCGGCGACGTCGGCTCCGACACCAGCTCCGAGCTCATGGCCTTCGTCTTGGCCCATAACATTGGGCTGGCTTGCCCCGCGCTGCCTCCTCCTCTGGTGCTTGATTTCTTCAGGTGGTGGTGGAGATGGCGGTGGTGATGATGGCGCTTGTTGGGCTCCGATGACCTTGCCGGGCTGCAAATGGGCTTCGGCATAAGGCTGAGATGGGCCCGTGATGGAAAGCAGACCAACAGATCCGCTGCTGGAGCTCCTTTTGCTTCTCTTTTCTTCATTTCCTTTGTTTGATTGATTTACCTTTCTCTCTTTGTTTCTGTTTCTGTCTTCTTAGATCTTGTGTTTGATTATGGTTTTTATTGGGTTTCCGGGTTTTGTGTTTTGGAAGATGGTTTTTAAAAGAAGGCAAGATCGAAGGATTGGCACACTTTGACAGCTTTCCTCTTCTTTCCTTTTTTTTAAATGCCTTCTCTTTAGTCTTTACCATCTGTTTGTTCATTTTTTATTTTTTTTAAGACACTCCTTTTTGCTGCTCCGTGGTGTGGTCACAAGAGAGCTCCTGTCTTAGCCAGTTAGCACCTGCACCTTTTTAGTTTTCTTTTTCTTTTTTAAGTGTTTTTAATTTAATACTCACGCAGACATGCTTAAAGGAATTAAAATATGAGGAAAGAAAGAGGAATGGGAAAACTTTAGAATAGCCCACGAGCTGTGTTTCATGATCCAATTATAACTTCAACTTGTGAGCCCCGTCCAAGTTATATTTGTATTGCCCTTTGAATAATGCCTAGTGCCCACTTACAACCACCACGTCCCCCCCTTTCTATGGAACCCACATTTAACGACTTGCAAATTTTTTTTTTTTCGGTGCTCAAACTAGACTTTGTAATTTGTATAGTTATTATTTCTTCTTTTATTTTGTTTTTGGTTTTCTTAGTGAATGTCCTCTTACTTTTTTTTTTCTTTGATACAAAAGAATGCCCTCTTACTAACATCATTTCCAAAGTAAAAGCAAACTTCAAGTGGAAGGCTTTCTTTTTCTGTTCTTTTTTAATTTCCTACAAGCTCCAACCAACTCTGGGTATTGTAATAGTAGTATGAAAAGAATAGCCAAAATAAGTTTTGAACTACCAAAAGATTGTTCGGTAATATAGTTAGAACTATAAGTTGAAACTAAAATACTGTATCGTATGAAAGTTTTATATTGTAACAAACTTTTATATTAGACCATAGCATATAAGTGTTGTACATTATAGCAGTTGAAACTAATTGTCAAAAACTAATACTGCCATAAGGTTTAAAAGCCCATATCTTTTGCATTAACAATGGAGGGAGATAATAATTAACTACTGATTAAGAAGGCAATCAAGAAAATTAAAAAAAAAAATCTTTAATCAGAAAGATGGAAAAGAGATTTGAAAAGAAGACCGAAAGTTTTGAAAAGAAGGGATGGGGAGAAATAGGATTAAGTAAAGCAGTGGGAGTGAGGTTGCCATAATGAAGAGAGTAATGTAATTGAGAGCATGCGACTTGCCGGCCCCCTCTATAACCCACTACACCTTGCGTTGGCATTGGACTTACGCCTTTGTTTGGGACCTTCCTTCCACGATCAGTCATATTCTACTTTCTTCTCCTTTATCCTTTATATCAATTCTTATCATGATTATTAGTCCAAAAATAAATCTTATCATGATTAGAGAGAGAGAGTAAGGAAAAATGATTTATTGAAAATTAGGAAATAATTTTTCTAAAAAATTAGAATTTGTTTTTGTTGGGAGTATGCAAACAAATTCTCATATCGGGTAGACATGAAATTGAAAATTGGTTTATAAGGGCTTGAACTACTCCTCTTAGGTTAATCATTTAAGATAGATTCTCAAGATCTAAAAAATTGGTATTAGAGTCAGATTTTAGATGTTGCCATGTGTACACGCAAGATGAGCCCCCTGAAGAAAATCCAACCAATGTTGATGGGCCCCTGGAGTAGAGTCACGAAGAAGGAAAATCTATAACAAAAATGAACTCTCAAGATGGAAACTTCATATATGATAATGCACGGCCTCAGACGTGGTAAATACCTTGGTGGAATAGTGATCTTCCTGATTGAGGAAGATGGACGGATGAATCAGTGTTTAACGGGTGCTATGATGACTTTGGGCTTTGTTCGAGGGGGTGTTGTTGGGATTATGCAAACAAAATCTCACATTAGCTAAATATGTCACTATAAATGAGTTTATAAGGCCGTGGATTACTCCTAATAAGTTAACCTTTTGGGATCTTCTCATTTCAATTAAAGCATTCATTTTGTATGCTTAAAGTAATTGAAGTCATGTCTTCTGTTAAATGAGTCATCCTCTTTGTAGATATCAACAAGCACAAATTATATGACCAGTAAAAGTAGACATGCAATTACTTATTGGCGGTTTGAAAAGCTAATCGCTAGGCAAAATAAAATTTTGGCCCTCTGAGCTTTGGGGGAAAACATTAAATAAAATAAAAGGCTGAAGAAGCATGAGGGCCACGGCGAGCTAAGCGTCAAGTTGGCAAACACAACGGAACATGTACATATATAAAGTTATCATATTGGTGGGTGTCTTATTGTTTAGTATTACAAGTACCATTCAGACATTGTAGGGTTCGAAGTCAATGAAAATTCTTATATAAAGTAGCAGCTCATCTCTAAGAAGAGACCAATAGTTTTTCTTTCTTAATAAAACAGAAAAGAAAAAGAAAAAAATGGAAAAACCCCCTACCACAACTTAAATATAAAAGTAACGATGCCAAAGACACAAGGATTCCTTCTATAATGAATGGCGGCACCCCTACTCAGTATATAGTCCACTTTTTTGTGTGTGTGTGCGTGTGTCTATATATATATATATATATATATATTGGTGTCCCGGTGGAAATTTTTTCAAAAGGGTCGGGACCCATATAAATAAATTAAAAGGTAGGAGGAAAATGACCTAACTATATGCCCATTTTCAGTACTTCTAATTATGCTTACATTTCATGTGGACTTGAATTTAAAGCACAAGAATTTTGTCACCAAAGTTGAAACAGCAATAAGAACTAGCCTCTAGACCGTGGATGTGGGTTCTTATTAGAAATTTCTGGATTCAAATAATCATACATCCCCAGATGCATGACAATATATACAAAATCATTTGTAGGTTTTGGTTCAAATTCAATATTCTGCCGAATTCGACACATGTGATTTCTTCGTTAATGTAACTTTATTAATGTATTTGTGTAACACTCAATTTGTTGAAATATAACATTCAATGTTATTTTGTGTTAGACTATATTTATTAAGTGTTACATATGAACAAATTAAGTGTTACATGAATGCGAGAATAAAGTTACATTTGTAAACAAAAAAGGTTATAAATATCATATTAGTTTATGTGCCAAATTGGAGACCAATCCTATATATATGAGGCATTGTTACAGTCCTTCAACAAGGACCACAATTCTATTATAACAAAGCAAAATAAGAAACATGATGACATCTTTTCAATGTAACACCAACATTGGAAATATATAACATCAAGAAATTTAGGTTTTCCAAACTACTGTTTCTTTGTTGAATAAATATAATTTTATTTTTTCAGTTTTTATATCTTACGGTATGTACCGTACTTGTGAAATAGGGAAGGCTTTGCAATCATTTCATATCTAATTTCAGTTTCTTGAAGCTAGTAGTTTGGTCAGAGTTTAATTAGTTAGAAATTGTAACACTGCTGTTGAAGATCTAAAGATCCTAAACCAAGAGAGTACTACCTTCTACTCCATCTATTCTTTATTTATAGGTACAAAGGAAGTCATTTGAAAATTTAAATGTTTTAAGAGTTGGTGCAAAGATTGTAGTTTCGATTTTTTTTTTTTTTTTTTGGAATTTCATGATATGACAATAATGTCAAAGCTTTATTTTAAGCTTTAACCCAAACTATACGAGGTTCGGCTGTCTGCTAATGTACGTATTTTTTTTTTTTTGATATAATAAGCTTACCTAATAAGACGGTATAGTCCTAACCTCATCTGATAATAACAATTATTAGGAATATATACGATTTGGTGGAAGAAACTTTAGGGACAAGTTCAGTATTCTCAAATATATATATATATATATATATATATATATATATATATATTTGGAGCTTTCCACGCTAGGCATTAGGCTTATTAATTATACATGTTTAGAAAATCAATTCAAAATAATAAAGAATAGGAAAATGACAACCTAATATAAGTAAAGGGATTAAAACAGAAACCAACCCATAGGGTTTTTTTTTTTTTTTTAATTCTTACACTTTTAATTTGGGGCACTCTTCTTCAGTAAATTATATATATGTCCTTGTCAGGCAACTGAAGGGAAAGATGGGAGAATTAGGAATGAGAACCACGATGAGCTTTCAAACTCCAAAGGCATTGTTCAAAGATGATTCATAATTAATGTCATCTGTCTATTGGTCAAGATATTTGTATATTCAAGGTTTATAGCATATGATGCAGTTTTCTTTAGTTAATTAAATCATGATTGCTCTTTCTCTTCCTCTTTTCTAATCTTTCGATGAGCTGTTATTTTAGATAATTTTATCGTTAAGTCTCATTCATCCCGTTTGGTACGGCTTCTAGAGAAGGGAAACAAACACTATGATAGCTTCTCAGTAACTATTTCCAACCATATTTAAAAAAAAAAAACTTAAATTGGTCAAAATAATTTTAAATTCTTTCAATATTACAAAATTTATATATTTAAGTTTATAATGTACTATTATTAACATTTTGATACAAGTTTTGAAATTTATTTAATAGTTTTTTTTTAGAAGTTATATTTATGGCTTTGATTTGAAACACTTTTGAAAGCCAAAACACTTCTGATAAATCATCCAAACACTTCTAAAATTTTTAGGCTTAGGAAGCCAAAACCAATTTTTAGGAAGCCTTCCTAAACATACCCTTAGGCTCTTAGGTCCCCTAAAACAAACGGACCCTAAGTAACTAGGCTAAAAGGAACCTAATAGAGTGTTTGGAAGGGTGGTGGAAACCGTTGGTTAAAACTACTTTTGTTGTAGCATGTAAGAGTTTTACATTGTAGTAATTTTTTTATTATTACTATAACATATGAAAGCTTTATACTATTTATAACTGAATTTATGATTGAAAACTGTTTTTATGATAACAATTGTAGCAATTTTCACCACTCATCCAAACAGCAAGCAAATTAGCTTATTTATATAACAAGAGAATCATGAAAGGAACAATTTACTAGTGTGGCAGGTTTTTTATGACAAATGCTCGATGACTAGCATTTTCTGACATAAGTTTTAAATTAAAAATTGCAAGAAG
The DNA here is from genome assembly GCA_946598075.1 of Artocarpus hirsutus. Taxonomy (NCBI): domain Eukaryota; kingdom Viridiplantae; phylum Streptophyta; class Magnoliopsida; order Rosales; family Moraceae; genus Artocarpus; species Artocarpus hirsutus. The sequence goes on from CAMOHE010044933.1 coordinate 136,657, forward strand.
TTGTTGCAATTTATCAGTTCACAGGCATATGATTACACTTACTTTTGGATTTATAGGCATGGCCCAATTTAGTAGATCTGCAAATCTCTATTTTTTTTGAGGGTGCAAAATATTTATCTTTACTAAAACAGTGTTCAATGATAGAGATAGAGAATACTTGATGTTTTTCAATACTGGACAAGGTCCAAAATCTTGTGATGGAAACTTCGTAGAAAATAATGATTAAAATGATTCTAATTCTTTTGTACTCTACCCAATAATTTTTCAAATTAGTTGTTCTTCTAGAAGGTGGATGTTAATGGCTAATAGCCTGTTTGACAAAAACAAATAAACTCAAAAAATAAATTTAAATGATATAGCATATAACAACTTTACATTATAAGATATTTTTACTCTGCACTATAATGTATAATAGTTTTATACTTTGGACAATTCAAACTTAAAGTTTAAACTTATCTCTCAAACAAAAGGTATATGTGTCTATGTGTAGCATATTTTTATTTAGAGTTTTACACTATAAACAATTCAAACTTAAGAATAAGTTTAAACTCATCTCTTAAACACAAGGTAAATATGTTTGTGTGCTGCATATGGCACTCTACGTTTTTCCTTTTTTTTTTTTTTGGCATTCATTTTATTGTCATTTAAATGCGTATCTTCCTTGGTCCTCATCGTTTGTTGTCGTTTTGTAACTCGGTGCCGTTTTATTTCGTTTCCGATTTTTTTTATTCGTTTTTTTTTCAATGTGTATCGTTATATATGCTCGAACTGCGTCATTCTTGGGTTGTTAGCGTTGTTTTTTATTGTCTTCATTTGTCGTTTACATTTTTAATTTTCTTGTCATTTCGAAATCTCTAATGATGTTGACTGTATTTCCCTTCAAAAAAAAATGGTTCTGTATTTGTCGTCGTTTTTATGTACACCATTTTATGCTTCTCATGATATTAATTTTTTATTTACTTCTATTTACTTCTAACTTAAATTAAAACTCGTGTCTTTCATTGTTGTTGTAAAGGTTCTGAGATTGTAAATAAGTACGTATGGGTTTTTTTTACTTATGATGTTCTCTTTTACTTCAACGTTTTTCATCATTATTGTCGTTCCTTTTGTTTCGTCTCTTTTGAATTGTGGTTTTATTCACTTTTTTCAATATGACTTTTCTACCTTTGTTACTAGCCACGGCCCTCTTTGCTTTTGTTTTTGGTATTTTTTTTTTATTTGTTTTTTCAAGTTCTAAGACGCCATTTTTCTCGCTGTCCTTTTTTTTCGTTCGTCCAACCTGTCTTTTTTTCTTTTTGCATTGATATTTTTTTTTCTAGATTGTCTTTCTCCGTTATTGTCGTTTCTGATTCTTTTGTTGGTATTTCAATTTTTTTGTCGTGGTAAGGGGTGTTTGTCTTCTTCTTTTTTAAAAAGAATAAGAAAAAGAAGTGACTTTCAAAAAAAAAAAATGAGCGTTTTATTTCCCCTTTTAATTCTCTACTATCTCACTTAGTTGTTTTACTTAATAAAGTGTTTAATGATTTAGTTGGAACAAAAACTAACATATGAGAGCTTTATATGGTAGGCATCTCTAATGCAATGTTAAATGGATGTGCAAATGAAAAATTTAACGTTTGAGTGTAAAAAAAAACTCCAATACAGTGTCATTCTTAATGTTTTATATGTTAAACTTTATAGCAAGTTTGTCACAAAGCTTAACATATAGCAATTTGCATTTGCTTCATGTTAGTTGATTAAAATACTTTTATAAGTTTCAAGGTTTTATTATTATGACAAAAGGAAAACATAGCATTTTAAATAAAGTCATATATTAGAACATAAAATAAAATAGCACATCAATTATACTAGTTTTACACTTTTTGGTAGCAAATATAATATTGGCATTGACCTTTGCACCGGAGATAGTCTGATGTGTGAGAACTTTGTTGACGGTTGATTTTCTACTAGGCCCCTTCAAAGGCCCAAGCCCTACATCTTGTAACGCCCCCTTTTTAGACGTCACAGATATCGTTACATTCATTCATTAAAACTGAAGCAAACTATTGTAATTAATAACATACATTTGAAATCATAGTTTGGAAAAGCATTCCCAGGATCTTTGCATACATTTTTTTTTTATATAGAAATATATATACTTTATAAGAAATGATAATCTTTCTTAATTAAAACAATTTGCTTTTCCCATAGACATTGTATAAATAGTTTGCTAATATTATTTAAATTAAATGGCACTTGAAAAACAAAAGACAAAATTCTTTAAACATGTCTCGGCCGGCAGGTCGAACTTTTACCTTCGGCAGGCCGAACTCAACCGGCAGGCCGAAGGTCACCCATCGGCAGGCCGTCCGAGGCCTTGCAGAATGGGGTTTTCAAAATCCAAAAGATCGGCAGGCCGATGCTTGGCAACCGGCAGGCCGATTGGAAAACTTCGGCAGTCCGACCAGCATGGTCGGCAGGCCGAACTTTAAAAAAAAATCTTTTTAAAACAAGTTTTAAAACTTCAAATGCGGAAGAAAATTAATAAAAATACTAAAAACACATTAGACAAACATTCACAAAATTTATAAAATTATACTTAAATTATAAAACATATCATTAAAAATATAAACGTACTCAAATCGAAAATCATAAAATGTTCCATCAAAATTCTCTTTCCTTAGTGTTCTTTCATTTGCAACCATCTTCCTTAGCTCACACGCCCATCATAGTGTCCTCCGTCTATTCCATCACTTTCTTACCCTTATCTGCAACATGATGAAAAACTTGAATAAGCCAATGCTTAGTAAGTACATTGTAATTCTCACAATTTAAAACATTTCATGAACATCATCATCATCAACTTTAAAACATTTCATGAACATCATCATCATCATCATCCTCATCATCATCATCATAATAGTGCACTAGGCACATTTTCATAGGAACATATCTTTCATTACATCATTCATATTAAAACTTTTCCATTTTATCTTTAGGGGCCCAAGTGTTGCACCATAACATCATCATCATAGGCGCGCCGTCATGAGAGGAGAGGGGTTGCAAAGCCCAAACCAAACATGACATGTCCAACCTTTGGGACATCATAAACATAAACATAACATAGGGTGTGCAACACTTATTTAGGTGATACATATATACATACTTTATACTTTCATACTTTGAAAACATCATCATGAAAACATGCATAAACTTTCATGCCTTAAAAT
>CAMOHE010044934.1:0-60997 GCA_946598075.1 Artocarpus hirsutus
TACATGAATAAATCGCCCAACTTTATTCCCTCGATTGCGGATCTTATGATTTAGACCGTCACCTTAAGAATCGTGCCTTCTGCATAATCTGTCCATCATATGCCCAATTCTTAAAGGTTTAGACTGACAGTCTCAGACTATTGTTTGCTTATCATACATTCAACAAATATGAACATAAAGAGGACAAGATTTGGTATATGAATAATAAATGAATTCTTTATTGATAAAAATGTCTTAAAAAACTCATTACATTTTTACTCCTTAGGGCATACATGTCTAACAAAGACTGTGTGCAACTACACACTGTTTTCAAATCAAACTGTTTCATTGAATTATAAATTAACAATTAAAAACAATTTAAAATAATTAAAAATTATTAAAAGAGTAAAATAACATAAGTTTTCTTAATTTTCACAAAATGATAAACTTAAGTTGAAAACACTTATTATGGCACACTAATCTGCTATTTAACACTCTAATTACACTTAATTAACTTCGGGGTGTTACATATGTTTAATTAAGAATTTCTATTTAATTAACTTAATTAACCTACCATGTCACCTCCCGTACCCTCGGGGCGCGACACGATTTTACAAGTCGATCTCCTAAATTGGCACGTCGAACCTACAATTAGCAAGTTGCATGCTTTCAATGCATTTTTTGTCAAAAGTTAATCTAGGCTCAAATTTTGAAGCCTAATCTAATAAGGTTCAACCTAGATTCAACCACTATAAATAGGGAGTGAGTTTTTTTTTGTTATTTAGATCATTTAGGAAGCATAGAGTGGGTGCTATAGTGAGAGAAACAAATTAAAAAACTTTGGGGTCCACTAGGGTTGGCTCAAAGATGGCACAAATCCTCTTGGTTGCTGACTTTGGCTTATATCTTAGCTCGAACAACTTGAGGAGTGCTTGGTTGAGATGTGGCATGGCTCCCTTTTGGTCTTTTTGAAATAGATTTGTCTTAAATGCGTGCTTCCATTACACATAACTGTCTAAACATGCCAAATGAATCAAATAAAACCAAGACATTTTCAATTAACATATTTGAAAGGAAGTATGAAAATGCTTAATTGAATCTCAAATAATTTAGAATTCATCAAATAATTAGCAACATTCAATTACAAATTTGTGCTTATCATAAACCATCGTCTTATCTTTCGAAGATATTTTAAACCATTGTCTAAGGCTCCATGTGTACTAATGTTTGAATGACTTTTATCGCAAGATCATCTACTTATTGTGTACATTTACAGACTAAAAGTTGGACATATAGTGGAATTTGTATGCTTCCAAGTGTGTCTAAGTACTAAATGTGATAAACACATTAAAATTATTTAATTTAAAAATAATAATTCGACACTAGTACAATATAATAAGTCTGGTCATGGTCTATAGTTAAATTGGAAATGTCTCCAATCAAGCACCCATACTAGTTAAGTACTTTTAACATTTTTAGTTCATAATTGAAATATCGCTCATCCGTTTTAAGTAATACCCAACTTATTTTTGTGTAACATAATAAATTATGTAGTATAACAAATCTAGTGTTACATAAGCAGGCAAATGATGTTACAAAAGGGAATAAAAAAATGTTATAAGTGGCGGATTGACCAATATACCCATTTTGTCACGTTGCATCGCTATTATTAATAGGGCAATTTATCTATTTTAGAAATGAAAAATCAGTTGAATTGCATTTGTAATGTTAGGGCTCATTTGGAACGTCATATTAGACAAGACTAATAGGGTGTTTGGCAAAATGGTTAGAATAATTTGTTAGAATTGTAAATATCGTAGCACGTGATAGCTTTACACTGTAGCAAATTTTTGATTTTTACTGTAACATGTGAAAACTTTACAGTATTTCTAACTGAAAAGTTACTGAAAAGTTGGTTAAAACTAACCTTACCAAACGAGCTATAAAAAGTTAAGATTAGATTGGATTGTGTTATATCATGCTTGTGTTTGGCAACACTTGGCATTGAACGCTTGAAAAATCAATTTTTAAAAAAATAACTAATCATAATCATAAAAAATACCAATTCTGTAGTTACATTTTTAGTTGTACAAAACTTAAACTAGTAAAAAATAAAATACAATAAAAATCTTTTTTACCAAATCAGGCTTCTATTCTATTTTTTTTAATTTTTTGACTTTTATCATCTTTTTATTTTCCTCCTGATTCTTTCTTCGTCGATTGCTCATGGAAACAGTGGCGTGGGGTTAAAGGGCAACAAAGTTTCGACTGGCGGTCGCAAGTGATGATGATTCAAGGCTAAGTTTTGTAGGCAACAAAGATCAGAGGGCTGGGGTTTACATGCGATGGAGATCCGAAGGTTGGGGGCTCACGAGCGCTGATGACCCGAGTTTGGGGTTGTTGGCAATGATGACAAGGGGTTGGCTATCATGGGTAACGGTGATTCAGGGTTGGGGATAGCAGGCGACGACAATTTGGGGGTGGAGGTTGCACAAGAGGGAGATTAGACTGTGGGGGCTGTTCCTGAGGATGGAATCGACAATGGGGGTGGGTTGGCGACGGTACTCATGGCTTGGATTGGTAGTGGGATTGGGCTAGCAGCAGTGATAGTGGCTTGGGCTGGTGAATCCTTGGGTTAGCTTGGAGTAAAACTCTTATCATAAGCATTGGACAAATAATCCCATCTTTTTTAGTAGGACAAATTATCATACAAATTTGGGACTATTTTGTGGTCAGCAGACCATTAATACAGTCAACATCTGGTCAACATTTGTCCTGTTACAAGCATACTTTAGGTGTATATTTTTTTTTAACCGTCCTTTCAAAGCTATGCTTAAGTTTCATCAAAATTTACGCTAAATATTTGATAAGCTAATATTTATCATCGTTAAATTAAAAACAATTGCATGCTTTTGGCACATCATTCGCATTTGTTTTTCAAAAAATTTGCTCTTCTTCCTTTTTCGTTTTACGGTGTGCATTTTAGACACATGGAAATTGGAGCTTGCAAATATAAAGGATTACTGTCAAAGACGGAACCTTTTTCAGTGGGGGCTAATTACTAAACAAAAATTTAATTGAAATTAACGCCTATTAATGCAATACAATTATGCTTGCTATGTTTTCCTGCATGGAGAATGTTAGAAATTTAAAATAAAGGTTAATCTTTTCACTCAATGCAACATGACAATAAGTAACACTCTCAATGTTATTCTTCCAAAAATTCTCATTTTTCAAAACAAAGCTATTTTCTCATATTTTAAAAACACTACTAAACGAGTCTTTTTTGTTTGCATTCATGGCTAATGATGTTAGTCATAGGTTACCTGACTAAGGCTCAAGCCAATAGAGCTGACATTGATGCCGAAACATAGATGACTATGGTCTTTGAGACTCTGTGTAAGGAGTTTATTCCATTTAAAGCTACATTCAATTTAAACAATAGACAGGATATTACATTGACTAAGCTGATGAAGCAATTACAAGAGTTCAAACTTCTTATTAAGGAAACTCTTGCAGGTGGCAAGGTTAACTTGGTGGCTACATCTGGTTCCAATCCTAACCAAGAGAATAGAAAGAAGCAATGGCCAAGAATAGGAAGCCTTCTATTCTTGCAAATAATAAGAATAAGAAAATGAAAAAGAAGAACCCAAAGAAGCTTAAGTGCTTTTTCTGCAGGAAGGTCAGGTACATCAAGAAGAATCGCAAGGACTTCCTTCCCCAAAGAGGTTGGTGTGATCTTCTGGTTGTAGAAACTAGTTTAGTTAAGGAATCTAGTGACACTTGGGTCAAAGATTCTGAAGCAACTAATCATGTATGTGTTTCTTTGAAGGGTTTCAAAGAAATGAGAAGTCTACGACATGAAGACTTCACGCTTCAAATGGATAATGGATCCTTGGTGTTGACCGAAGTAGTGGGAGACATATATCTTTACTTTGATAATTATAGGAATTTATTTTTGCAAGATTATTTTTATGTTTCTAAACTTAAAAAGAATTTAATTTTTATAGCTTATTTGTTTAAGGATGCTTATGTAGTTTCCTTTAATAATAAAGTGGTGATTTATAAAAACAAATCTTTTATCTGTGATGGATGGATACAAAATAATTTATATTTTATCAAATCTAAGATGGGCTTACTGTTAAACACTGAGGTTGATGATAATAACTCTAAAATATTTAAAACATCTTACTCTAATAAGACTTATCTTTGGCATTTGCAACTAGTTCATATTAACTTAAATAGGATTTAAAGATTGGTAAGAGATGGACCCTTAAGTCACTTAAAGATGGATTCTATACCACAATTTGAATGTTGTTTGGAGGGTAAAATGACCAAAAAACCATTTAGATCAAAAGGCAATAGATCCAAAGGGGTTCTAGAACTTGTGTATAGCGATGTTTACGGACCTATGAGCATCCGAACACGACGAGGATATAAGTATTTCATCACTTTTATTGATGATTACTTAAGTGATGGGTATGTGTACATAATGCACTACAAAAGCAAAACTTATGACAAGTTTAAGAAGTTTTGGGTTGAGTGGAAAAGTAATTGGGTAAACCTATAAAGGCACTTTGATCTAATTGAGGTGGTGAGTACCTTTCTGATGAGTTATTGGGACACTTATTAGATAATAGGATCTTATCCTATTTGACAGCGTTAGGCACTCTGCAGCAAAATAGTGTAGCTAACAAAAGAAATTGGACTTTGTTGGACATCGTTAAGTCCATGTTGAGTTATTCATCATTGCCTTTATCCTTTTGGCGATATACACTACAAACTGCATGTTATCTTTTGAGCAATGTGCCTTCAAAATCGGCTCCTAAAACTCCTCATAAGTTGTGGATGGGAAAAAAGGCATCTTTAAAGCATATTTGTAGACGGGGATATTTGGCTCATGTCTTATTTAAGGAAGTGAATAAGTTAGAAGCACGCTCGAAAGTTTGTGTGCTTATAGGATATCCAAAAGGGACTAATATTTTTATAACCCAAAGGAAAATAATGTCATGGTTTCAACTAATGCAACTTTCCTTCAGGAAAGTTGCATGGACAACTTTTAGCCTTGAAGCAAAGTGGTGTTTGAGGAGTTGGCGAGTGATTCGATCACTTTGGGGTTGCAAATATAACCATTCCAATTAGTATAGAAAAACCAACTAAACCTAAACAATAACCTAAGGGGCTTCGGCGTAGTGAGAGGATCGGGCGTTAACCCGAGAGGTACTTGTTTAATGGTGAGACCTACTTGGCTGAATCAGTTGAACATGATAGGGATCCTTACATTTACGAAGAGGCTATGCAGGATGTTGATTCGAAACTCTGGACAGAGGCCATGAACTCAAAGATGAAGTCTATGGAGACTAATCAAGTCTAGGAGCTTGTAGATCATCACAAAGGGGTAAAACCCATAGGGTGTAAGTGGATTTGTGAGAGGAAAAGAGGAATAGATAGAAAAGTCAAAACCTATAAGGCTAGAATGGTAGCTAAAGGATACACACAAAAGGAAGGAATTGATTACGAGTAAACCTTTTCTCCTGTAGCCATGCTTAAGTCCATCCGTATTCTCTTGTCCATAGCTACCGCTCTCGACCACAAGATTTGGTAGAAGGATGTCAAGTGTAACGCCCTCTTACGGACATCACAGACATTGTTACATTCATCCTTGTTAACAATATTTGAGATAACCATTCAAATAAAATAAGGTTTATTAGACATATCCTAGGATCCATGTGTACCTTTTTTTTAAACGATTATTTCATAACCCTTTTATATTTATTTAAATAATTTATCAATGCTAAATTAATTAAACCATAATTCAAAAAAAAATCAAAACAAACTTTAAAATTTGTTTAAACAGTTCGGTAAGCTGAACTTCAGTTTGGTAAGCTGAACTTCGGACATTAACAGGCCGAACATGACCAGCAGTTTGAACTTTAACCACCAGCAAGCCATCCAAGGCTATGCAAAACCGAGGTTTTAAAACACTTATATTAGGAGGCTGATATAGGGTAATCGGTAGGCCGATACAAGGTAATCGACAGGCTGATACTAACATTGATAGTCTGATCTATGGTGATTGGAAGGTCGATCTTCTGCAAAATCAAGATAACGTAAGACAACTTTTTTTACTTAATAGTGCAAAAATTTAACATACAAAGAAATAAAAACATAGTTCAAAAACTTTAAAATTTTCTATCTTGGCATTCTTCTGTTTCAATCCATCGTTCCTTGCGTACACGTCCATCCTCACCCTCCTCCTATTCCATAGTCCTCTTACCTTTATCTACAACATGATCATAAACTAAGCAAGCAAAAGCTTAGTAAGTACATTTTCCTATCTCACAATTTAAAACATTTTATGAACACCTTTTTGAAACATCATAATTATAATCTTCATTAACATAATAGTGCACTTGGCACATTTCATATAGAACATATCCTTCATTGTCATTATCCATCTTAAAACTTCATTCATTTTATCTTTGGGGCCCTAGGTGTTGCACTATTATCATCATCGTATACACACCGCTGTAAGCAAAGAGGTGTAGCTAATCCTAAACTAAACATGACAAGTCCAACTTTGGACATCATAAACATACATATAAACATAGGGTGTGCGACACTTATTTAGGTGACACATATATACATATATACTTTTGATTTTTTAAATACCTCTTCATCAAAACATACATTATTAAACCTTCTTATGCTTGCAAAACTTTCATAATAAAACATTAAATAAAATCATCATAGAAATCAACATAAAAATCATCAAGAACATACTTTCAAAGTTTTCATAAACCTTATCATATTACAGGTGAGAATGTACTTAGTTGAATTGCTTGCTTAAACCTTATCTTAGATGATGTCGCTGCGGCCTCAATGTACTCACTTCTTAGTGTGTTCATGTCATACTTCCATATACAAGTCAAAAATAAATTTCATTCTCATGAAATCAATCAAAACCATATGGCATTATTGATACTTCCATCTCAAGAAATACAAGAACACAAATACACTTTACCAACTTATAAATATTCATGCAAAAATTGTAATACTAATACCTACCTAACCCTTATGTATTCATAATTCAATAACTCACAATTCATATAAAATTAATGCATGAAATTTGGCAGGGACATAATTAACATATATGTGAATTACCCTAATTATTCTTTAGCATAAAAATTTCGTTAGATAACTAAAATAAGTCACACAATACATAACACAAAATCAGCCAGCAATAACAAAACAGTGAGTAGCCCTAACTAACAATCAAAAAATAAACTATCTATATCCTAAAATAATTTCATAAAAATTCTACAAACAATAGACACTTGAAACTATAACATATCAAAAAATTAGCTTCATATAGGTTCAAAATTGTTCAAAACATGCATTAGAATTCAGAGGCAAAAAAAACCTTAAACACATGATGTAGTGAGCAACACATTTTCATCATTCTTAAATAATTAAATATAATTACTTTGACCCTAAAATTTTTATGACAACCTATTAAAATATAAATGCAGTACCACAAAAATTTCTTTTAGCAAATAAATTCTTTTGGTTGTACAAAAGGTCACACAAACAAGTAGTCCTGAATTTACTGATCATACAACCATGAAGACCTATCTTAAAGAAAATTCAATAACTCATCAAATATTCATCAAATCACCATGAAATTTTCCAGATCATAAGCTGATATATGTATGAATATTTTTACAAAATTTTATTCAAATCATAATTCGTTTGCCTTATGAACAAAGACTGCCTTTTTGTTGAATCATTACAAATCAGCATTGACAAAACATGAGTGGTAGAGAATAAAAATTCAATATCTTAGCATAGAAAAATAAAAATGGCGTGAAATTTTGAGGAATATCATATAACACAAACATAAATATCATATCAAAATTTCAGAACAAACAGAATTTCATAGGCAAAGTTATGGGAGTCAGAACACAAGGAAAATATAATTTTAAGATTAAGCCTGGAATGAATTTCTTACCTCAAAATGATTCTTCTCAAACTTTCCTTGAATTTACCCCAAAGAAACACAATATTTCATTCAATTCTTTGCTAGAAAAATAAGGATGGAGAAGGAGGAGAGGGTGGTTGAGAGAATTTGCAGAGAGAGAGAGAGAGCGATATAGAGGGAGAGAGAGAGAAATTTACGTGAAGGATGAAAGTGATGTGAGTAAAGAAAAAAAAAGATAGCCTTTTATAATTTGTAGCAAATTTTTCTAAAAGGAATGAGATATCTATGTGTGTATGAAAGAGAGAGATAAGGAAAAAGTCAAAGATTTACTCTAACTACTAAATCTTATCTTTCCAAAATAGGAAACCTTATCACAAATTTAAATCATTTTTTTTTAAAGTCAAACCTTCCCTAATCTAGATAAGGAAAGAGATAAGAATATACCAATTATTCAAAATTTTCATAATAAATTAAATTACTCATCAATGCCATAATTTTGGATTTATTTGTTGATTTTTTGTCAACAGCGTTCGGCTTGTCGATGGCTTAATTTAGCCTACCAAAGTTATGAGTTCAGCCTACAGATTAAATCCATCAGCATGCCATTTTGGAAAATAAATTCGGCCTACTGAATAGCCACTTGAAAAGTTACAAAAATAAAACATTAAATATTTAGCATGCATACAATATAAATGACATGGACACCTTGAGCACATCAATTCTACGTAATCATCACTTGTCATAATACTAAAATAAATTGTTAGTAGCATTATATCATAAAGAAAATGTGCAATGTCCTTGAACTTTTATCATTAACCGCTACATGAAAAATGGCAAGAGTTACAATTCTGCCCATCTTATAAGAGTTTCGTCCTCAAAACTCAAAACAATTGCTAATATCTAGCCCTTATGTCGTCTTCACGTTCCTTTGTAGCCCTTATCTCTTTATTCCTCAAGATCTTAGTCTTTTGATCTAAAATCTCCATTGGCTTTTCTTCATAGCTGAGGTCATCTCCTATTTCAATCACCTATGGCTTAATCACGTGCATAGGATTTGGAACTTACTTTTTGAGCATCAAAACATGGAACACATAGTGAATAGATGACATCTCTGATGGCAATCTCAACTGATAAGCTACTTTGCCTATCTACTTCACTATTTCATATGGTCTAATGAATCTCGGGCTTAGCTTGCCTTTCCTTTCAAATCTCATAACTCCTTTCATCGGCGCAATCTTTAGGAACATAGAATCACCTATAGTGAATTCAAAGGGCCTTCTTCTTTTATCAACGTAACTCTTTTGTTGGCCTTCAGTGGTCTCTATTCTCTTTTGTATCAACTTAATCATCTCAGAAGTTTCGTTCACAAAATCAGTCTTTTCACTATTGATGTTTTCCATCATCTTCTTTTCACCAGTTTTATGCCAACATATAGGTGACCTATATTTTCACCCATATAGAGCCTCATAAGGTGCGATTCCAATCGTCACCTGGTAGCTGTTGTTATAAGTGAATTTCGCTAATCGTAACATTTTACACTAGCTGGTCTTGTAATCGAGGGTATAAGCTCGAAGCATATCTTCTAAGATCAAATTCATCCTCTTCGTTTGGCCATTGGTATAAGGATGAAAGGCTGTGCTAAAATGCAGCCTAGTTCCTAGAGCAGTCTGTACACTTTTCTAGAACTTGGACATGAACCTACCATCACGATAAGAAATGATAGACTTAGGGATTCCATGAAATTGCACTATTTCCTTTACATAGGTTCTTCTAATCGCTCTACAGAATAAGTGATTTTAGTGGGGATGAAATGAGCTGTCTTCATCAGTCAATCGACAACAACCCAAATGGCATTAAATTTTTTCATAGTCCTGGGCAAACCAGCAACGTAATCCATTGCAATCTCTTCCTATTTCCATTTTGGTATCTAAATTGACTGCAAATTGCCGCTAGTTCTTTGGTGTTCAACTTTGACTTGCTAATATGTCAAGCATTTCTTCATGTGTATTGCAACGTCATGCTTCATTCCAAACCACCAAAAGTTGTTCCTTAGATCATTATATATCTTTGTTGCACCAGGATGAATTCTATAAGGAGTATTGTGAATTTTTGCTAAAATTCTTTCCCTTAAACCATGAACGTTGGGAACACATAAGTGGCTCTTAAGATATAGAGTTCCATCATCCACAATACAAAACTCTTCACATTTTCCTTTCTTAATTTCTAGCTTAATCCTCGTGAGGCTCACATTTTTCTCTTGCTTATTTAGAATCTCATCAAACAGTGTTGGAGTCAGAGTTAGTGCTGAAAGCTGTCTGTTTATGATTTTCAAACTAAAGTCCAGAATTTCCTTCCTCAAAGGCTAAGCCATTGCTTGTAATGACATCAACGTGGCATCAGTCTTCCTACTCAAAGCATTAGCCACTCGATTAGCCTTTCCTCGATGATAAAGTATTTCACAATCATAATCCCTCACTAGCTCTAACCATCTTCGTTGCCTCATGTTCAGGTCTTTCTAAGTAAAGAAGTACTTTAAACTTTGATGATCTGTAAAAATCTTACATTGAACTCCATACAAGTAATTTCTCATGAGTAGGATAGTTCTTCTTGTAGTCTTTCAATTGTCTTGATGCATAGGCAATTACTCTATCATTCTACATTAATATAGCACCAAGGCCCATCTTAGAAGCATCATTGTAAATTACAAACCCATCGTTCCCTTCAAGAATAGCCAAGACTAGAGCTGTAGTTAACCTTTTCTTCAGTTCTTGAAAACTTTTCTCACATGCATCCAACTATTCAAACTTCTTTCCTTTGCGAGTTAAGCTTGCGAGAGGTGTTGCTATCTTGGAAAAATCTTCCACAAATTTTTGGTAATAACCAACTAGTCCCAAGAAGCTCCTTATCTCACTTGCATTCTTTGGTTGTTTCCTATTAAGAACAGCTTCAACTTTCATAGGATCCACCATTATTCTTTCCTTTGATACCACATGGCACAAGAAAGATACACTGTCTAGCCAGAACTCATGCTTCAAGAACTTTGCGTACCTTAGGTCTCTTTAGAGTCTCCAACACTATCCTTAGATGTTTGGCATGCTCTTCTTGACTCTTTGAATAAACAAGAATATCGTCGATAAACACAATTAAAAATTTACCAAGGAAATCCTTGAATACCTAATTTATCAAGTCCATGAAGGCTGCAAGTGCATTCATTAGACCAAAAGGCATAACCTCAAATTCGTAGTGACCATACCTTAATCCAAAGGCTGTCTTAGGGATGTCTCCTTCTTTTATCTTCAACTGATGGTATCCCGACTATAAATCAATCTTTGAAAACATAGATGCACCCTTAAGTTGATCAAATAACTCATCAATTTGGGGCAACGAGTACTTGTTTTTAATTGTCATCTTAATCAGCTCCCTATAGTCAATGTAGAGTCTCATAGAACCATCCTTTTTTTTAACAAATAAGACTGGTGCTCCCAACGGTGAATGGCTAGGTTGGATGAAGCCTTTATCAAGAAGCTCCTTTAGTTAAGAATGTAGCTCTTTTAATTCCACAGGAGTCATCTATTAGACGTGTATGCCCTAAGGAGTAAAAATGTAATATATTTTTGAAGACATTTTTATCAATAAAGAATTTATTTATTATTGATATACCAAATCTTGTCCCTTTTACATTCATATTTGTTGAATGTATGTTAAGCAAATAAAGTCTGAGACTGTCGGTCTAAACCTTTAAAAATTGGGCATATGATGGACAGATTATGCAAAAGACACGATTCTTAAAGTAAAGGTCTCAATTATAAGATCTGCAATCTTGGGAATAAAGTTAGGCACTTTATTCATGCAAAGATTGTTATGTTGTCTATATTACTATTGGTAGATAGTGTCTCTTGACCATCATAGGTGGACTCCCTGAATAGAGACTTTGGCACATTGTCATAGCTGATGATATGTTGGATTAGAACATAAAGTGAATTGATTTGGATTAATAATTCTATCTCAACAAATCGATTCAATTTAGACAATCATTTGTATTGTATATTAATCCTGAGATGAATAATGGTCCCATTATTTTGACTTATGTCTTTTAATATACCAAAAGGTGACATCCATATTTTTTTTAGTGGTACGCATGCCGGTATGCTGGAGGCATAACTCTTGATAGAGTAGACCTGTTATTCATAGATATGGAATCCAAAACTCCTCTTTAGGAGTAGTGATATTCTCTTATATGTGTTATCCTATAATTGGAAAACTAAAGCACTCAACCATTTAGATTCATAGGTGTAACCAAATGGTATACAATCTTTGGATGGTAAGTTTTTTGATGGTGAGATAATGGAATGTAAGATAAAAATAATCAAGAAGGTAAGACAGAACTTATGGTTCAGCCAATTATGGATAATCTTATGGGGATACGATACATTATGATACGTCATAGAGACTTAGCTATCCGGGCTTCATAATTCTATATAGTTCGAGAGTGCAGCTCCAAGCTTTTAATGGAGTAGCGTTGGAGTTGATAATTATGAAATGTATATCTAGAATATTGGGTTTCATAATTATTGGGGTTTGAACAATATAGGTCCATTAGGTTCCCTTTGCTAGCTCACAAAAATCCTGTAATGATACAGTATGCTTTTTCAATAATTGGTGACTTATGTTAGATTTATCAAATTGGTTGAAATTCGATAAAATTAGATAATTCATGTTTATTTATTAGTTGAATTAATTTTGTAATAAAATTAATTCAAGATAAACTTGTTGAATTATCAAGATCAGATAATTCATGCCTGCTTATCGGTTGGATTAATTTTGAATTAATTCAAGATAAACTTGTTGAATTATTAGGAATTCATTTATTTTCATAGAGGCTATCTAGATAAAGTTGTTTTAATTAGATAACTTCTCTATTGAGTTATTTGAATTAAAGTTGAGACTTTATCCTATAGATTCTCATGTGGAGAATAAAAGATTCACTAGGATTTTTATCACAGGTTCTGCCTGCCGATGGTGCAAGTTCAGCATGCTGGTCAAATAGATCGACATGCCAACCGCGTGATAAAAAGATCACGCATTTTCACGTGGATTTCATTAGATATTGATCCAAATTTAATTTTGATTTAAATTTTAAGGCATTATCTGATAAGGACTAACTCATGGGCCCAACCCCTATAAAAGGGAGTGAGTCTTATTATTATTTAGATCAATTGAGATATTAAGAGTGAAACTCTACTGGTGAGATTCTAAAAACTCCTTGAGAGCTCTTGTTCACAAATCATGAAAAATAGCTTTGGGTTCTCTCAATTGGTTGGAAGGAGAGTCGCCTTGTGGAAGAGCTATACGTGTGAGCCCACACTCAATCTGATCGTGAAAAAAGAATATTAAAGAAGGCTAGTTGGTTGAGGCCCTTTTAGAATGTTACTTCTCTTCACTGATTAAGGAAGCTTTTTGACATTTACAAGGTTAGTAAGATCTGGTTAATTTATACATATAGCATGTCAAACTTGTGTTTTAAAAAATACTCTAATATAAAAATTTTTAAAATTATGTTTTGTACTATCTTTCTAATAATTGGTATCAGAGTTATGGTTTTTAAATAAATTTATGAGTTTGTAATCATGCTATATGTGTAAATTATATGATCTTGATCTCTCCTATGCTTGAATTTAATTTTATAGAGAGTTTGGCACTCTAGCGTTTCTATAAATTATATGTTGTCATGAATTATATGATGAATGTTTATTAATTAATTATGGTTGATTAAATTATTATTTAAATATTTATTAATTAATTAATTTATACCAGTTATGGTTCCTTAGAGGTTAGAATGTGTATCTAGGTTTTTCATGTAATTAGATGGTAGACTATCATCTCTATCTAGGAATCACTATTTAACTTTAAATTTGCAAGAATTTTGTAATCAAATAATCATTCAGAGAAGATAGATGATGGCGGCGGATCTAGAAGGCAGATCTAGAAGATAGATGATGGCATTCCTAGGTATTTCTTGAGTTTTTAATTTTATGTTTTTGAATTGTCGAAAATAAAATTGATAAATTACATTAGAAATTTTATTTTCTAAAAAGGGTGGTTTCTAATCAGTCGGCATGCCAAACCTTCTAGTTTGGTAGGCCAATGGTTGTAGATTGGTAGGCCAGACATGAGGTTTAGTAGGCTGTCAACAGGGTAGAAATCAGGTGGCTTTGGTGGTAGGCTAAACTTCTAGTTTGATGGGCCGATCTATCATGAATTAGTAGGCCGATCTATGAAGATTGACAGGCCGGAGGGTCATGATGGACAGAGCAATTACCAAGATCGGCTTGTCGACAGAGAGCTATAAAATTTTCCAAAAAAGGTGTAGTTTACAATGTAGTTTTAATTTTATTTTTGGGACAATTTTGAGAAACATTAAATTTGGATATGAATGAAAATTTAGAGTATTTGGTTCATATGGGGTTAAAGACTTAAAGATAGGCATTACATTAAAAAGGATACAGCTTGAGGATTCAAGGATGAAGAATCGATAAAAAGTTTTGATTATTGTCTTGTAATCTTTGTTTTCTATTCTCTAAGGTGAAACTATAATATTACAGTTATTTATCATTATTTTGCTTGTAGCTTTACTTGATTGCTTTGCTTATATGCATTATAATATGATTTGCCATGTATATTGATAACATGCCATATAGAATTGGGAGCGCTGCTCATACTAAAATTGTTTATGCATGCCTTTAAAATAAAACCTTGATTTCAAAAGATTGACTGGGAGAAGGTTTTCAAAGAAAGGGCCTAAGGCTTCCATCGTTGGTTTGTAGGAAGAACATGGTGGTCCCGACCCATAGGAAAGGAATTCTATCATGTACCAGATTTGATTCCCAAGAGGATAAGCTATTTTAGCATGATTTATGGTTGTGCACCCCTAGCTGGTAATTATAAATCATGGATAAATATTGAAATGATATTTATACACTCATGTTAATTTTATAATTAACCTCCCCTAGGAGCTCTATTAATAAAATTAGTGGCCAAAGAAATGATTATTAATATATGCTAGATCATACAGGTCCTAGATAGCATATATTAATCAAGAGGGAATCTGTGTTCCTAATTTAATTTAGCATGACTTCCCTAACAGCTTGTTGAATTCTGAGTTGGGAATTATCGTTGTAAGGTTGTGATATTTTTAAGGTTTTGACACATAAACACATTTGTATGTTTTTTACATGATTGTATTATCTTACTAAATTATTATCCTATGTTTGCTAATGCTTGGTATATGATTCTTTATTGTAGATTAAAAATTTATAAAAATGTTTTATCATCGATACTTGACAAAAACCAATTAATCAGAGAGAATTATAATGATTGGTCCGCCAACGATCAATTCCAAGCATATGATTGCTGGAAAGATGCTAATGATCAGACTTGCTACTTGTTATAGCTAGCATGAACAACATGCTATAGGCTTAACATGAGGATTAGGAGATTGCTAAGTAGATCTTAGATAATCTAGAAGACATGTTTGAAGGCCAGGCCCTAACAAAGCGACAAGGGGCCCTTTGAAAACTCTTAAACTGTAAACAAAGGCTAGGGACATCTGTAAAGGAGCGCATGATGTTGGTCATAGGTTACTTCATTGAGGCTCAAACTAAAGGAGCCAACATCAATGTTGAAACTCAGATGACTATGGTCTTTGAGACTCTATCAAAGGAATTTATTCCATTTAGAGCTACTTTTAATTTGAGCAATAGATGAGATATGACCTTGACGAAGTTGATAAAATGGTTACAAGAGTTCAAATTGCTGATCAGGGAGTCTCCTGTGGGTGGAGAGGCCAATTTGATGGTTGCTTCTGGTTCCAATCCTAACTCTAGGAATGGAAAGAAACAACGGACCAAAAATTGGAAGTCTTCTATCCCTACTAACAAAAAGAACAAGAAGAAGAAGAAGAAGAACCTAAAGAAGCTAATGCGCTTCTTCTACGAGAAGGGCGAGCACATCAAGAAGCATTGCAAGGACTTTCTTTTCAAAGGAGGTTGATGTGATCTGCTGTATCTAGAAACTTATTTGGTTCAGGAATTCAGTAACATTTGGGTAATAGATTTTGGTGTAAATAATCATGTTTGTGTTTCTTTATATGGGTTTAAAGAAACGAGAAGTTTACTTCATGAAGACTTTATGCTTCTAATGGGCGATGGATCCTTAGTCTTAGCGGAAGCAGTGGGAGACGTCCATCTTTATTTAGATAATTATAGGAATTTAATTTTGCGAGATTTTTTTATGTTCCTAAAATTTAAGATGATCTTAATTGATGTAGCTTCTTTATTTAAAGACTCCTATTTGGTTTCTTCTAATAAAAAAGTGGTGATTCATAAAAACAAATCTTTTATCTATTATGGATGGATGCAAAATAATCTATATTTTATTAAACCTAAGTTGGACTTATTGCTTGATGCTGAGATGAATAATATTAACTCTAAAAGACTTAAAACTTCTCACTCTAATAAGACTTATCTTTGGCATTTGCACCTTGGTCATATTAACCTGAATACAAAAGCATATTTTCAAGTACCTGAGAAGGACTCAAGGGTATATGCTTGTCTATTCGAGTGAGGACTTAACTCCTCTACGATATACTAATTCGGATTTTCAATCCTGTCTAGATTCTAGGAGATCGACTTTGGGGTTTATATTTACTTTGGCCAGCGGTGCCATCAGTTGGAGAAGTGTGAAGCAAGATTACACTTTGGATTTATTGTTGGAGGAGGATAATGTGGCAGATAATGATGCTTCAAAAGAAGTAGTGTGGCTCCGTAAGTTCCTTGGGATCCTGAGGTAGTTCCTAGTATGGATAAGGCAGTATTGCTATACTGTGATAATAGTGCGACGGTAGCTAATGCTGAGAAACCAAGATTTCACAAGATGAGTAAGCATATTGATTGAAAATATCATGTGATAAAGGACTTCGTCGAGGGCAGGCATGTCACGGTGTGTAAAATTATGTCAGAGGACAATTTAGTTGATCCATTTACGAAGACACTTATTCGAAGAGTCGTTGAGAGGCATATGGAAGCTATTGGGATGCAAGATTTGTCATATTTACTTACTTAGTGCAAGTGGGAGATTGTTAGATATGTATGCCCTAAGGAGTAAAAATGTAATATGTTTTTGGAGACATTTTTATCAATAAAGAATTTATTTATTATTGATATATGAAATCATGTCCTCTTTACATTCATATTTGTTGAATGTATGTTAAGCAAACAAAAGTCTGAGAATATCAATCTAAACTTTTAAGAATTAGGCATATGATGGACAGATTATGTAGAAGACACGATTCTTAAGGTGACGGTCTAAATCATAAGATCTACAATCAAAGGAATAAAGTTGGGTGCTTTATTCATGCAAAGATTATTATGTTGTCTATATCCCTATTGGGAGATGGTTTGTCTTCACCATCGGAGGTGGACTCCGCGAATAGAAACATTGGCACATTATCTTAGTTGACGATGTGTTGGATTAGGACACAAAGTGAATTGACATGGATTAATAATTCTGTCTCAGCAAATTGATTCAATTTTGACAATCATTTGTATTGTATCTTAATCCTGAGATAAATAATGGACCCGTTTTCTTGGCTTATGTTTGTTGATATATCAAAGGGTGATATCTACATTTTTTTTAGTGGTATGCATGTTGGTATGTTAGAAGCATGACTCTTGATAGCGTAGACCAGTTATTCATAAATATGGAATATATAGCTCCTCTTTAGGAGTAATGATATCTTTTTATATGCGTTATTCGGTAATTGAAAAACTAGGTCACTTAATCATTTGGATACATAGGTGTAGTCAAATGGTATACTATCTTTGGATGGTAAGTTTTCTAATGGTGAGATAATGAAACATAAGGGAAAAATAATCGAGAAGGTAACACAGAACGTATCCTTAAGCCTGATTATGGATAATCCTATAGGAATATGATACATTATGATATGTCATGGAGACTTAGCTATACGGGCTTCGTAATTCTATGTAGTTCTAGAATGCAGCTTTGAGCTTTTAATGGAGTAGCGTTGAAGTAGATAATTTTGAAATGTATATCTGGGATATTGGGTTTCATAGTTATCAGGAGCTTGAACTATATAGGTCTATCAGGTCCCTTTTGCTAGCTCATAAAAATCCTGTAACGATGTGGCATGCTTTTTCAATAATTGGTGACTTATGTTAGATTTATCTGATTGGCTAAATTTGGTAAAATTAGATAATTTATGTTTGTTTGTCAGTTGAATTAATTTTGTGATAAATTAATTCAAGATAAACTTGTTGAATTATCAAGATTAGATAATTTATGTCTATTTATCAGTTGGATTAATTTTGAATTAATTTATTTTCCTAGAAGTTATCTAGATAAAGTTGTTTTGATTAGATAATTTTACTATTGGGTTATTTGAATTAAAACTGAGGCTCTATCCTAAGAATCTCAGATGAAAAATAAAAATTTGCAAGGATCTTTTATTGTAGGTTCGACATGCTGATCCTCAGGTTTAGCTTGTTGATGGGGCAAGTTCGGCATGTCGGTTAGACAGATTGGCATGCTGGCCACACGATAAAAAGATCACACGTTTTCACGTGGATTTCATTAGATATTGATCCAAATTTAATTTTGATTTGAATTTTGAGGCATTTTTCGATAAGGACTGACTCTTGGGCCTAACCTCTATAAAAAGGAAGTAAGTCTTATTATTATTTAGATCAATTGAGAGATTAAGAGAGAAACTCTATTGGTGAGATTCTAAAAACTCCTTGAGAGGTCTTGTTTACAAATCTCGAACACTAGCTTTAGGTTCTCTCAATTGGTTGGAAGGACAGTTGCCTGGTGGAAGAGCTGTACGTGTGAGCCCACACTTACTCCAATCGTAGATATAGAATCACAAAGAAGGCCAAATGGTTGAGGTCATTTTGGAATGTTGCTTCTCTTCGCTGATTAAGGAAGCTTTTCAACATTTACAAGGTTAATTAGATTTGGTTAATTTATGCATATAGCGTGTTAAACTTGTGTTTTGGAAAATACTCTGATATAAAAAATTTTAAATTTTTGCTGCATACTATTTTTCCAATACCATCCTGTAAGGTGCCTTTGAAATTGGGTTAGTGCTTGAAGCGAGCTCGATTTCAAATTTGATATCTCTTTCTGGAGGTAGGCTTGATAGATCATCTGGAAATTCTTAAACTACTGTAACATCGCCAATCTTTGCTTTCACTTCTTGACTTTTGTCTACAATGTTCGCTAAATAACCTGAGCAGCCACTTTCTAACAACTTCCTTGCTTTCATGGCTGACAAAAAAAATGTTTGGCTTCTTTCTGGACTCGCCCATAAGCATGAATCTTTGTTCATCGTCTAGTTGAAAAATCACCTTTTGTTTTTGACATTCGATGGAAGCATTGTAATTACTCAAAAAATCCATCATGAGAATCATGTCATAGTCATACATATCGATCACAATAAGATCAATAAAGAGTTCCCTTTCAGAAATCCATAGAGGAACTGCACACAAATAATGCATAGACATCACCACTTCCAATAGTGTTGTAGTGAATCCTTACCTCATAGGTTCTAAATGTGCTCCTAACTTCTTAGCAAAGGATGATGATACAAAAGAATGTGTGGAACCTATGTCGAAAAAAGCATGTGCATTAAAAGAAAGATATGAAACCTGACCTGTGACAACATTAGAGGCTTCAGCAGCCACTTGTTCTTTTGTCATTGCATAGACGTGGACATTGGTAGGTGGGGCGGGGCTTCAAGTCTTCCCTAATTAATTAGCAGTCCTTCTAAGGTAGGCTGCATCTGATGAGGTTGGGCATGAGGAGCTCTCTGCTAAGCTTGGACCTTATTTTGGTTAGGGCAATTCTTGGTAAAGTGGTCTTCACATTCGCATATGAAACACTAGTTTGTCCCTAAATGACATTCACCTGGACATTTTCTCTCACATTTGGCGCATGGTTGAATCTACTTATTATTGATGTTGTACTGTCCACCATTTTGCTTCTTATTACCTTGGACTTGTTGGTTCTAGAAGTTACCCATCCTCTTATTGTTCCTCAAGTTCTGGTTGTTGTTTCTGCCCTAAGGTTGGTTATGAGTGTTTGCATTGTTCATCGGTTGACTTGGTTGAGGCTGGTTTCTTCTTAGCTTTGACAAGTAGAATTCATCTCATTGCGCCCTTAAGACAACCTATTCTTGGTTTTTGGGTGGACTTGCCCCATCAACTATTCCCGCAATCTCTGGCTTGAGGGCTTTGATCAATCTTCTGACCCTCTCACTATCATTGCTAACCATCCCTGGGCAAAGATGTGCCAACTAGTTGATTATAGCCACCACATCGACAACTAACATGTCTCCATGGCATAGGTTCTCAAACTCATCATAATGCTTCAGGGTAATGTCCATGTGGAAGAACTTCATGTTGAATTCATGAATGAAATTAGCTCATGTCATCTCGTCTACATTCCTGCTTTGTTTGATATTGTCCCACTAGATTCTGGCCACCATAGTGAGGCAATACGAAGCATAGAGGACTTTCTCATTATCAACAAAACCCATGAGCTTCAAAGTGGCTTCAATTGTCTTCAGCCATCCTTGAGCACCCAAAGAATCCTTAGAACCTTCAAAGTCTGCTGTCTTAATCCTCTTCCATCTAACTAGCAATGGTTCTTGGTAGTGGGTCTTGGCTCCGGCGCAAGAGCTAGGGTTTCTTCTCTTTGGTGATGAGGAGGAAGAGATGGCATGTCATTTCTTAGTCTTTCACCTCCTTGACCATTAGCTCTTAGTTCCTCGATCTCCTTTCTTTGCTCTTCGAGTTGCCTTTACAATTCAGCGATAATTGTCAGTAGTCTTGCATCGGTTGAGTTGTCATCAACCGTAGCGGCTTGAGCATGACTTTGGGTTCCTCTATGGTTGATCATCTTTGATTTTCTAAAAGAATTAGGGGCTTAGGACTAATCTTCCAATTTATGAGACAAGATATCACTACTAAATTGTGCACTAGGGCATTTATGATGAAACAACTAAATCTTATACTTATCATCAAACTTACATTCATAACAATTAACTTAAAATATACTTACTTAGAGCACTTGGACTGACGTGTGGCGATATGAATTGAAAGCAGAAATTCTCTCTGATACCAAAGCTTGTAATTCCTCCTTACGGACATCATAGATGTCGTTACATTCATCCTTGTTGACAATATTTGAGATAAACATTCAAATAAGGTAAAGTTTATTAGACATATCGTAGGATCCATGCGTACCTTTTTTTAAAAAAAAACATTTATTTCAAAACCCTTTTATGTTTATTTAAATAGTTTATCAATGCCAAATTAATTAAACCATAATTCACATAAAATTTAAAACAAACTTTAAAATCTATTTAAATAGTTCGGTAGGCTAAACTTCGAAGATCGGCAGGCTGAATATGATCGGTAGTCTGAACTTCAACCACTGGTGGGTCGTCCAAGGCTCTGCAAAATCATGGTTTTAAACATTTAGATCGGCAGGCCAATATAGGGTAATTAATAGGCCAATATTGACATTGACAGTCTAATCAATGATGATCAAAAGGCCTATCTTCTACAAAATCGAGATAACATAAAACAAGTCTTTTTACTTAATAGTGCAAAAATTTAACATACAAAGAAATAAAGACATAGTTTAGAAACTTTAAAAATTTTCTCTCTTGGAGTTCTTCTATTTCAATCCATCATTCCTTACTCACACCCCCATCCTAGCCCTTGACCTATTCTATAGTCCTCTTACCTTTATCTACAACATGATCATAAACTAAGTAAAAGCTTAGTAAGTACACTTTCCTATCTCACAACATAAAACATTCTATGAACACATTTATAAAACATCATAATCATAATCATCATTGACATAATAGTGCACTTGGCATAGTTTTATATAGAACATATATTTCATTATCATTATCCATATCTAAACTTATTCATTTTATCTTTAGGAGCCCAAGGGTTGCACTATTATCATCATCATAGGTGTGCCGCCATAAGAGGAGAGGGGTAGCTAATCCCAAACCATACATGACAAGTCCAACTTCAAACATCATAAACATAGGATGTGCAAAACTTATTTAGGTGATACATATATACATATATACTTTTGATTCTTGAAATACCTCATCATCAAAACATACATTAAACCATCTTATGCATGAAAAACTTTCATAATAAAACATTAAAGAAAACCATAATAGAAATCACAATAAGAATCATCATGAACATACTTTCAAGCTTTTCAGAAACCTTATCATGTTGCAGGTGAGAATGTACTTGCTTGACTTGCTTGCTTAAACCTTATCTTAGATGATGTCACCGCAGCCTCGATGTGCTCACGTCTTGGTGTGTTCATGTTATACATCCATATACAAATCAAAAATAAATTGCATTTTCATGAAATCATCCAAAACCTTATGGCATTATCCATACTTCCATCTTAAGAAATACAAGAACACAAATACACTTTACCAACTTATAAATATTCATGCAAAAACTGCAATACTAATACTTGCATGACCCTTAAGTATTCATAATTCAATAGCTCACAATTCAAATATAATTAAGGCATGAAATTTTGCAATGACATAATTAACATATATATTAATTACCCTAATTTTTCTTTAGCATAAAAATTCTATTAGATAACTAAAATAAGTCACAAAACACAACACAAAATCAGCCAGCAATAACAAAATAGTGAGCAGCCCTAACTAACAATCTGTATCCTAAAATAATTTCATAAAAATTCTGCAAACAATAGACACTTGAAACTATAACATATTAGAAATTTAGCTTCATATAAATTCAAAATTGTTCAAAACATGCATTAAATTTAGAGACAAAATAAACCTTAAACACATGAAGCAGTGAGCAACACATGTTCATCATACTTAAATAATTAAAATAAAATTACTTTGACCCTAAAATTTTAATGACAACCTATTAACATATAAATACAGTACACAAAAAGTATCATTAGCAAATAAATTCATTTTTTTATACAAAAGGTCACACAAACAAGTAGTCCATTTTACTGATGAAATAGCCATAAAGACCTATGTTAAAGAAAATTCAAGAACTCATCAAATATTCATCAAATCAGCACGAAATTTTTCCAGATCACAACCTAACATATTTATGAATATTTTTTGAAGGCACTAAAATATTCAAGTAGAGAAGTCAAATTCAAGTAGTCCATTTTCTAGTTGCACATACTGTAGAGAAGTCGAATTCGAGATCGAGCTCGCTCCTGGTACTGACTCGATTTCGAAGGCACTGGATAGAATGGCCCCAATAGAGTTAAAGGAGCTTCATTCCTAGCTAAAAGAACTTCTCGACAAAGGCTTCATCAGGCCGAGTCACTCACTAGGGGGAGCTCTAGTCTTATTTGTTAAGAAGAAGGACGGCCCTATGAGACTCTACATCGACTATAGAGAGCTTAACAAGGTGACGATCAAGAACAAATACCCATTGCCTCAAATCGATGACTTGTTTGATTAGCTAAAAGGTAAATCTATGTTCTTGAAGATTGACCTATGGTCGAGATTTCACCAATTGAAGATTAAAGAAGGAGACATCTCAAAAACAGCCTTTAGATTGAGGTATGGTCACTATGAGTTTATGGTTATGCCTTTCGGTCTAACGAATGCACCTGCAGCCTTTATGGATCTAATGAATCGGGTATTCAAGGATTTTCTCCATAAATTTATTGTTGTGTTTATCAACGATATTCTTGTTTATTTGAAGAGTCAAGAAGAACATGTGGAGCATCTAAGGATTGTGCTCGAGACATTAAGGAGACACATGCTGTATCCAAAATTCTCCAAGTGTGAGTTTGGCTTGACAGAGTGTTTTTCTTAGGGCATGTAGTATCGAAAGAAGGGATTATGGTTGATCCGACGAAAGTAGAGGCTGTGCTCAACTGGAAACAGCCAACGAATGCAAGTGAAATAAGGAGCTTTTTTAGGCCTACCTGGTTATTATCGAAGATTCGTAGAAGACTTCTTCAAGAAAGCAACACCATTAACAAATCTAACTCGCAAAGGAAAGAAGTTTGAGTGGACAGAAGTGTGTGAGAAGAGTTTCTAAGAACTGAAGAAGAGGTTAACGACAACTCTAGTATTGGCTATTCCTAAAGGAAGTGATGGATTTGTGATTTATAGTGATGCTTCTAAGATGGGTCTTGGTGCCGTCCTAATGTTGAGTGATACTTCTTCACTCAAAAGGACCTAAACACGAGACAGTGAATATGGCTTGAATTGATGAAGGATTATGATTGTGGAATCCTTTATCATCCAAGAAAGGCAAACCTAGTGGCTGACGCACTGAGTAGAAAGATTGTTGCCACATTGATGTCATTACAAGCAATGTCTCAGCCTTTGAGAAAGGAAATTCAGGACTTCGGTTTGGAACTTATCACAGGCCAGCTATCAACACTCACTCTTGCCCAATGCTGTTTGATGAGATTTGGAGTAAATAAGATGAGGATGTAAGCCTCGCAAGGATTAAGCAGTAAATGAAAGAAGGGAAATGTGAAGAATTTAGTATTGTTGATGACAAAACTCTATACCTCAAGGACCGCTTATGTGTTCCCAACGTTGATGGCCTAAGGGAAAGAATCTTGGAGAAAATTCAAGACACTCCTTATTCAATTCATCCAAGTGCAACAAAGATGTATAATTATCTAAGGGATAACTTCTGGTGGTTTGGAATGAAACGTAATGTTGCCATGCATGTGAAGAAATGTTTCATATGCTAGTAAGTCAAGGCTGAACACCAAAGACCTGGCGGTGATTTACAGTCAATCCAAATACCGAAATGGAAATGGAAGCATATCGTAATGGATTTCATTACCGGATTGCCCAAGACTATGAACGGTTATGACGCTATTTGGGTTGTTGTGGATCGACTGACGAAGACGGTGCATTTTATTCCTATCAAGTTCACTTACTCTATGGAACAATTAGTAGAACTCTATGTCAAGGAGATTGTATGACTACATGGAATTCCTAAGTCTATCATCTCAGATCGTGATGGCAGGTTCACATCCAAGTTCTAGAAAAGTGTACAGACTGCAATGGGGACCAAGTTGCATTTTAGTACCACTTTTCATCCTCAAACAGACGGCCAAACAGAGAGCACAAACTTAATCTTAAAGGATATGCTTCGGGCTTGTACTCTCGAGTTTAAGATCAGCTGGTGCAAAGTGTTACCGTTAGCAGAGTTTGTTTACAACAACAGTTACCAGGTGACAATTGGGATGGCACCTTACGAGGCCCTATATGGAAAAATGCAGGTTGCCTATATGTTGGCATGAAGCTGGTGAGAAGAAGATGATGGAAAGCATTGATGATGAAAAGACTGATTTTGTCAACGAAACCTCTAAAATGATTAAGTTGATTCAGAAGAGAATAAAGACCGTGTAAAGTCGTTAGAAGAGTTATGCTGATAGAAGAAGAAGACCTTTAGAATTCACTGCAGGCAAATTTGTGTTTTTAAAAGTTGCATCAATGAAAGGAGTTATGATGTTTGGAGAGAAAGGCAAGTTGAACCCGAGGTTTATTGGACCTTATGAAATTGTGACAGGGATAGGCAAAGTAGCTTATCAACTAAGGTTGCCTTTAGAAATGTCAGCAATGCATGATGTGTTCCATGTTTTGATTCTCAAGAAATATGTCCCAGACCCTATGCACTTGATTGAGCCACAAGTGATCGAAACACAAGAAGACTTGAGCTATAAGGAAAAGGTAGTAAAGATTTTAGATCGAAAAACCAAAACCTTGAGGAATAAAGAAATTCCATTGGTCAAGGTGCTATGGCGAAATCACCAAGTGGAAGAAGCCACATGGGAATGCGACGATGGCATCAGAATGAAGTATCCACATTTATTTTGAGTTTTGAGGATGAAACTCTTATGAGGTGGGGAGAATTGTAACACCCGCCAATTTCATGTAACAAATAAGTAATGATGTTAAGTAATTTTCCTTATTGATTTATGATATTATGTCACTGACTACCTTATTTTAAGTGTTATGGCAGGTAGCGGTCATGTGGAATTGATGTGCTCAAGTGTTAATGTTATTTATGATGTATGTTTAATTATAATTTTGTAATGAATTTATGTTTTGTTTTTGTAATGAATTTATATTTTGTTAAACTTTAAAGGGTAAGCCAGTTTGGTAGGCCGAACCTTCAAGTTCAGCAGGCTAGATTGTCCCTCACGGAATGGCAGGCTAATGGAATTTCATCGATAGACAGGACCTCATGCATTCGGCAGGCCAAACTGTGGGGTCGGCAGGCCGAAGATAGCTGATAAGCAGTCAGCAAAAATCTTCCAAAATTTATGACAATGATGATTATGATGATTGGATGACTTATTTTGATTGATTGGCATATTTTTGGCTTGATTCCTTATTTTAGGAAATTGGAGGTTTGACTTTTAAGATGATTTAGATTAATTGATATAGTTTCCCCTTTTGAAAAGGTGAAATATGGTAAGATAAGTGAATCATTTGACTTTCCCTTATTGCTCCCCATTCCCACATGTATTAGCCTAAATATAGTTAGGAAATTTCTAAAAATTAAGAGAATATCTCTCCCTTTGTATGCCATTTTTTTTTATTTTCACATAAATGCTCTCTCTTACGTTTTTTCTCTCTCTCCCTATCTGAAATATTCTCTCAAACTTTTTCTTCCTTCTCCATGTTCTCTTCTTCTCTTTTCTCTTTAATTTTGGTTGCAAATATTTGAAAGAAACATTGAAATTTCATTGGGGTTAATTCAAGGAGGGTTGAGAAGAAATTTGTTTACGGTAAGAACTCATTTTTTCGATATTTCTGAAATGTATATCTCTTCTTAATCCAACTGCCATATCTTTGTTTAGGAATTTCCATTGGTTCTGAAATTTTAATATGTTATTCATGTATGTTATATGATGTTCCTCCAAATTTCAAGATAATTGGATTTTTCTATGATAAGTTATCAATTTTCTTCTCTCTATCACTCACAGTAAATTATTGTTGTTTGGTTGTGTTGCACAAAAATATGACTTTTGTTTGTAATGCAAATGAATGCTATTTTTCATGAAATTTAGATGATATGTCCATGTATATGTTAAGTTATGGACTGAAAATTTTGGCGATGATTTGATGAATAGTTTTTGTGTTATAGAATTTTTATTGAAGCTAGGTTTTAGACTACCTTAACGGTAAATTATTGAACTTTTATGTTGTGATGCTTTTGTATGATTTAATTAATTTATTTGATGATGAAATATTTTTTTTGTGTTTCTATAATTATATGTTGAAAGGTTGTCATAGGAATTTTAGAGTCTAAATAGTTTTATTTTAATTATTGGAATATGAAAAATGTATGAAACTCACTACTCAATATGATGAAGATTGTTTTGTTCCTACTATCCTATGCACATTTTGGACTATTTAGAATTTACTTAAAGGTGATTTTTGGATATGTCAAAGTTTTATGTGTCTATTATATCTATTAATTTTTGTGGATTTTTCTATAGCTTTGATAATGTGATAAACGAGCTCGAGTATAGAGTTGCTCACTATTTTGTATTTCTGGTAGATTTTGTGTCATGAAATTGTGACTTGTCTTAAATGTTAAATGAAACTTTTATGACTAATGAAAAAATTATGGTAATATGTTTATGTATTAACTTTGTTCGTGCCAAGTGTGGTGCTCAATTGTGTATGAATGCTGATTTATTGAGTTTTGAATTCATGGAGGTCAGGAAATATTATGTTAATAGTTTTGTTCTAATGTTTTGAGGTTAATGAAATATGTTATGAATTAATGTTCTCAAGTGACGAATGTATGTGAGATGTATTATGGAAATGGTAGATGTTATGTGGTATTGAATGATTTCATGGAATCATGAAAAATAAAAGTTAATTATTTTTTGTTAAATGAATGTATGACATGAACACACTAAGGAGCGAGCACATCAAGACTACGACGACATCACCTACAATTCAGTTAAGGTTAAGTAAACTTATTAAAGTAAGTATATTATCACCTGCAACATGATATGGATTGTAAAAGTATGAAATTATGTTTATGATGATGATTTTATGATGTTTTCATTTTATATCACTTATGAAAGATTTGATGTTCAAAGTCATGCATGTATGATGATGACGTATTAAAAAGTAGAAAGGTATAAATATGTATATATGTATCACCTAAATAAGTGTTGCACACCAATGTTATGTTATGATATATTATGATGTCATGTTTGGTTTAGGATTAGTTACCCTTCTCCTCTTATGACGGCGTACCTACAATAATGATTATGGTGCAACACTCGGGCCCTTAAGATAAAATGAATAAAGTTTTTAATATGGACAACATCATGAAAGATATGATCCTTATGAAATTGTGCTTAGTGCACTATTATGATGAAGCATATGATGATGATGTTCATAAAATGTTTCTAAGTTGTGAGATATAAAATATACTTACTAAGCATTAGCTTATTCAGTTTTACATCATATTGCAGATAAGTATAAGAGAGCTATGTAATAGTTGGAGGACATTGACGGGTGTGTGATCTAAGAATGATGAATTGCAAACAGAAGAATGCCAAAGAGGGAATTTAAAGATATAAACTTTATTTTTTTTTAAAATTTAAGTATGTTTATTTGATGAGTTCGAAGAATTTATCAACTATGTTTTATTATTTTATCTTAATTCTTTTTAAGAATATTTGTCTTCTGCACTTTGAGGTATTGGAAATTGTTTTAAATTAATTTCTAATTTTTTTTTACAGTCGGTTGGCCTGTTGACCATTATTGGTCAGACTGCCAAAGATTTAATCGGCCTGCTGATTACCAAGTATCGGTCTACGATCTTGTTGATTTTAAAACCCTATTTTGCAAAAGTCTGAAGTTTAGCCTACCGAACTGGGTAAGCAGAATTGAACTATGTGTTTTTATTATGAATTTATTTATTGTGATAAACTATTTAAAGAATGTTTATGATCAAGTAATTTTATTTAAAAAAAAAATTTATGCATGGATCTTGGGTTATGTTTTTAAATTATCTTTTAATCAAATAGTTTATCTTATAATTATAAGTATTAAGGAACAAATGTAACGACATCTGTGACGTCTGTAAGGGGGCGTTACAGAGAGAAAGAGAGAAAAATTTACATGAAGGATGAAAGTGATGTGAGTAAAGAAAAAAATGATAGACTTTTCTAATTTTTAGTAGATTTTTCTAAAAGAATGAGATATCTATGCATGCATGATAGAGAGGGAAAAGGAAAAAGTCCAAGATTTGCTCCAACTACCAAATCTTATCTTTTCAAAATAGAATACCTTATCACAAATTTAAATGATCTTTTTTTTAAAAGACAAACCTTCCCTAATTTGGACAAGGAAAGAGATAAGAATATACCAATTATTCAGAATTTTCATAATAAATTAAATTACTCATCAACGCCACAATTTCAGATTTATTTGTTGATTTTTTGTCAGTAGCGTTTGTCCTATTGATGGCTTAATTTAGCCTATCGAAGTTATCAGTTTGGCCTGCCAATTAAATCCATCGGCATGCTGTTCTAGATAATAAATTCGGCCTGTTAAATAGCCACTTGAAAAGTTACAAAAATAAAACATTAAATATTTAGCATGCATATAGAATAAATGACATGAACACCTTGAGCACATCGATTCCATGTGATCTTCACCTATCATAATACTTAAATAAATGGTTAGTAACATTACATCATAAAGAAAATACTTAATGTCATTAAATTTCTATCATTAACCGTTACCTGAAAAATGGCAAGTGTTACATCAAGACGGCCTTTCTAAATGACTACCTTAAGGAGTCCATTTATATGAAATAGCCAAATAAGTTCAAGGCTAAGGGTCAAAAGGGTAAGGTTTGCACGTTGCTAAAGTCAATATATAGACTTAAGAAGGCTTCTTGTTCTTGGAACATAAGATTTGATCAGGTGATCAAGACTTATGGGTTTGCACAAAATGTGGATGAACCATGTGTTTACAAGCTCATTAAGGATGGAAAGGTAGTTTTTCTACTGCTCTATGTAGATGACATTCTGTAAATCAGCAATGACATTGGGGCACTGTCATTGGTCAAATTATGGTTGACCAAGCAATTTGACATGAAAGACTTAGGTGAAATCGATTTTGTTCTCGGTATCCAGATTTTTCTGAATAGGAAGAAGAGAATGATAGCTTTATCCTCAGCAGGCTACATCGATAAAATTTTCAAAAGGTATGCAATGTAGGATTCGAAGAAAGGTAGGCAACCATCTAGGTCTAGAATTACTCTTTCTAAGAAAGACTCTCCAAAGTCTGATGAAGAAAGAGAATACATGAAGAAGGTGCCTTATGCTTTGGTAGTAGGGAGTCTCATATATGCCATGCTTTGTACATAACCAAATATTAGTTATGCGGTCGAGATAGTAAGTCAATTTTAGTTGGATCCAGAACTAAACCATTGGGTTCTGATCAAGCATATTTTCAAGTACCTGAGAAGGACTCAAGGGTATATACATATGTATTCAGGTGAGGATTTAACACCTCTAGGATACACATATTCAGATTTCCAATCTTGTCTGGATTTAATAAGATCAACTATTGGTTTTGTATTTTCTCCGAGTGGTGGTGCCATTGTTTGGAGAAGTGTCAAAGACGATTGCACTTCAGATTCAACGATAGAGGCTGAGAATGTGACAGCTAGTGGTGCTTCAAAAGAAGCAATGCAGCTCCATAAGTTCCTTGGGGATCTTAAGGTAGTTCCTAGTATAGAAAAGGCGATATCACTATATTGTGATAACTCTACAACCATAGCTAATGCTAAGGAACCAAGCTTTCACAAGAAGAGTAAACATATTTATCGAAAGTATCATGTGATAAAGGATTTTATAGAGGTAGGGCATGTTGCTATATGCACAATCACATCCAAGGACAATTTAGCTGATCCATTCATGAAGACACTAGCTGCGATAGTTTTCAAGAGGCATGTGGAAGCTATGGGAATACGGGTTTCATCATATTTACTCACTTGGTGCAAGTGGGAGATTGTTAGACATGTATGCCCTATGGAGTAAAAATGTAATATGTTTTTGGAGACATTTTTATCTATAAAGAATTTATTTACTATTCATGTACCAAATTGTTGTCCTTTTTACATTTATATTTGTTGAATGTATGATAAGCAAATAAAAGTTTAAGGCTATTAGTCTAAGCCTTTAGAATCATGCATATAATGGATAGATGATGCAGAAGACATGATTCTAAAGGTGACGGTCTAAATCATAAGATCTACAATTGAGAGAATAAAGTTGGGCGCTTTATTCATGCAAAGATTGTTACATTATCTATATCCCTAATGGGAGATGGTTTGTCTTGGCCATCGATGGTGGACTCCATGAATAGAAACATTAGTACATTGTCATAGGTGATGATGTATTAGATTGGGAGATAAAGTGTAATTGAATTGGATTAATAATTCTGTATTGGAAAATCAATTTGCTTTAGACAATCATATGTGTTATATCTTAATCTTGAGATGAGTAGCGGGTTTGTTGTCTAAACTTATGTCTTTTTATGTACCAAAAAGTGACATCCACAATTTATGATGGTACACGTACCACGATGTTTGAGACATGACTCTTGATAGCATAGAATTTGTTATTCATATATATGGAATCTATAGCTCCTTTTTTGAAGTCGATGATATCCTATTATATGCATTATCCTATAATTAGAAAATTGGAGTGCTCAACCATTTGGATACATATGTGTAACCAAAAGGTATACTGTCTTTGGATGTTAAGTTTTTCGATGGTGAGATAATCGAACATAAGAGAAAAATAATCGGCAAGATAAGATAGAATTTATCCTTAAGTCGATTATGGATAATCCTATGGGAATACGACACATTATGATACGTCATGGAAATTTAGCTATTCGGGCTTTGTAATTCTATATAGTTTGATTGTACAGCTCTAAGCTTTTAGTAGAATAGTGTTAGAGTCGATAATTATAAAATGTATAACTAGGATATTGGATTTCATAATTATTGGACGCTTGAACTATATAGGTCCATCAAGTCCCCTTAGCTAACTCACAATAAATCCTGTAATGATACGATGTGCTTTTCCAATAATTAGTGATTTATGTTAAATTATCAGATTGGTTGAATTTGATAGGATCAAATGATTCTTGTCTATTTATTAGTTGAGTTAATTTAGTGAAAAATTAATTTAAAATAAACTTGTTGAATTATCATGAATATTTATTTTCCTAGAGATTATCTTGATATTGCTATTTTAATCAGATAGCTTTTTTATTTGGTATTTGAATTAATACTGAGCCTTTATCCTAAGAATCTCCAGTGGGAAAAAAAAGATTTGTAAGGATCATTTATCATAAGTTCGGCGGGTCGGTCCTCAGGTTCGGCCTACCAACGGAGTAAGTTCCATAGGCTGATCTGCTAGTTTGGCCTGTCGATCGAACGATAATCTGATTACGCATTTTTACATGATCTTATCATATATTGATCCAGATTCAAATTTTTGAGGCCTTATCTAGTAAGGATTGACCTTGGGACAAACTCTATAAATTGAGAGTAAGACTCATAACTTATTTAAATCGGTTGAGAAATCTAGAAGGAGCGCTCTACCTATGAGTATCTGAAACTCCCTTGAAAGTTATTATTTACAAATCACAAACCTTGGTTCTAGGTTTTCTCAATTGGTTGGAGGGAGAGTCACAAGGGAAGAGCGGTACGTTGCATGCCCACACGTACTCTGATTGTGAATAGAGAATAGCAAAGAAGACCAGTTTGTTGAGGCTCTTCTAGAATGCCTTTCTCTTCATGGATTCCAAGGAGCTCTTCAACGTTAAAAGGTTAGTAAGATTTGGTTAATTTATGCATATAGCCTTTCAAACTTATGTTTTGAAAAATACTTAGATTAAAATTTTTAAAAGTTTTCACTGCGTACTATTTTTCCAATAGTGTGTGTCTTGTGTAGTAATTTGTTTATGACTTCTATTAGACTTTCTCATCTTGAGCCATTGCAATCGGGTTTTGAAATATGGTTGCTAACAAAGAGGTTGGTAGAGGGGTTGAAAATGAGTTTGATGAGGTGTCACTAGGGTATCTTCTAAGTCTAGTCTATTTGCAAATCTCCCTCGCTCATCTCTATACTGATGCATTCACCCTGAAATATTTTTTATTTATCAAAAAAAAAAAAACAACAACTGTGTAGTAACACAAATTGCAAGCACTAAGAGTGCTCTTAGGAAAGCTTGGTGGGTCATGGTTTACTTGAGCAACAATCTCCAAGATACAACAAACATTTGCAGGAAAAGACCGGTGGTCCAAGGCTTTTACTAACTAGTCTCCTAAACAAAATTCCCTTGCATCGTACTTTTCACATGATGAAACAATTGTTTTAAAAACTAATATGCAAAATGATTAAATTTTAGCATGTGCTTCATGTTTTTTGGGTTAGGTGTTAGATTAGGTCAACTCTAATAAAAAACCTAAAATTATGTAAACTATGAGACCAAAATTATGAATTCTAGATTGGTCACCTACAAGTCACAACCTAATCACAACATAGAGATAACAAACAACTACAAACTGGGCCTTCCACGACGGTTCAAAATCGTAGTGGAAAACTTTCACGACGGTTAAAAAACCATTGTGAAAACTGCTGTCGTGGTACAAAATTGAGTTTTTATGATGGTTTTTTACCGTCATGAAACAACCATATAGGCACCAAATTTAGGTATGTCAGGGGACCTCTGTTATGATGGTTTTTTGTAGAAACCGTCATGGAAATACAATTTTACACAACACTTTTTCAAAAATCCATCGCAACAGGTGATGTTTCCACGACGATTTCTACAAAAAACTATCGTGGAAGGTTATGTTTCCCCAACAATTTCAATGGTTTTTGGATAAAACTGTCAAAAAAAATTGGTCTTCATGCATAAAAAAATTGCTTAAATTTATGATTTCCTACGGGATGGCCAAACCTATGTGTTATCCATTACTATATGGTGTTGATTGCATACAAAAAAAATGTGTATATTCAAATTACAAGGTATTTACAAGATCATTTACATTTGAACTATTTTGCATAATCATTTATCTACTATCTCTATCTAAATTTGACAGACCTATTTACAAATTGTACCCACTAAATTCTAACTTTATTTATATCCGTATGTATATAATTTTTTTTTTATTGCTAGGGCTAGTATACCATTGTAAGTGATACAAAATCATCATATAGTGGGTGTCCGAGGGGATCAAACCACCATATTATTGAAAAAATAGTACGCAGCAGAATTTTAAAATTTTTTTATATCAAAGTATTTTTTAAAACACAAGTTTGACACACTATATGCATAAATTAACCAGATCTTACTAACCTCTAATTGCCGAAGAACTTTCGTAATCTGTCAAGAGAAGTAACATTCAAGAAGAGCATCAACCAACTGGCCTTCTTTGCTATTCTCCATCCACGATCGGAGTGAGTGTGGGCTCACACGTACAGCTCTTCTACTAGGTGACTCTCCTTCCAACCAATTGAGAGAACCCAAAGCTAGTGTTCAGGATACGTAAATAAGAGCTCTTAGGGAGTTTTAGAATCTCACCAGTAGAGTTACACTCTTAATCTCTCAACTGATCTAAATAATAATGAGACTCACTCCCTTTTTATAGAGGTTAGTTCTAGGAGTCAGTCCTTATTAGATAACACCTTAAAATTTGAATCAGAATCAAATTTGGATCAATATCTGATGAAATTTGTGTGGAAATGCGTGATCTTTTTATTGTGCGATCGGCATGCCGATCTATCTAATAGGCATGTCGAACTTGCCCCATTGGTAGGCCGAACTTGAGGATCGGCATGCCAAACTGTCGATAAAAATATTAGCAAATCTTTTAATTTTCACCTGAGATTCTATAGGATAAAGTCTTAGTTTTAATTCAAATAACCCAATAGAGAAGTTATCTAATTAAAATAACTTTATCTAGATAATATCTAGGAAAATAAATGAATTCCTAATAATTCTGCAAGTTTATCTTGATTTAATTTATTCAAAATTAAATCAACTAATAAACAGACGAGAATTATCCGATCCCAACAATTTAACAAGTTTATCTTAAATTAATTTTGTCACAAAATTAATTCAACCGATAAACAAATATGAATTATTTGATTCTTCTGAATTTTAACCAATCTAATAAATCTAACATACGTCACCAATTATTAGAAAAGCACACTATATCGTTACAGGATTTTTGTGAGCTAGCAATGGGGAGTTGATGAACCTATATAGTTCAAGCTTTTTTTAATTATGAAACCCAATGTCCCAGATATACATTTCATAATTATCAACTCCAACGCCACTCCACTAAAAGCTTAGAGTTGCACTCTTAAACTATATAGAATTACGAAGCCCGTATAGCTAAGTCTCCATGACATATCATAGTGTATCGTATCCCCATAGGATTATCCATAATCGGCTTAAGGACAAGTTCTGTCTTACCTTCTTGATTATTTTTATCTTACGTTCCATTATTTCACCATCATAAAACTTACCATCTAAAGATAGTATACTATTCGGTTACACATATATATCCAAATGATTCAGCACTCTAGTTTTCCAATTGCAGGATAACACATATAAGAGGATATCACTACTCCTAAAGAGGAGCTATGGATTCCATATCTATGAATAACAGGTCTAAGCTATCAAGGGTCATGCCTCCAATGTACCGGCATACATTCTACTATTAAAATGTGGGTGTTACCCTTTGATACATCAAAAGACACAGCTCAAAACAACGGGCCCACTATTTATCTCAGGATTAAGATACAATACAAATGATTGTCTAAAGTGAATCAATTTGCTGAGATAAAATTATTAATCCAAATCGATTCACTTTATGTTTCGATCCAACACATTGTTGCCTATGACAATGTGCCAATATTTCTATTCACGGAGTCTACCTTCGATGGTCAAGACAAACCTTCTCCTAATAGGGATATAGACAACATAACAATCTTTACATGAATAAAGCGCCTAACTTTATTCCTTCGATTGTAGATCTTATGATTTAGACCGTCACCTTAAGAATTGTGTTTTTGCATAATCTATAAATCATATGCCCAATTCTTAAAGGTTTAAACCAACAGTCTTAAACTATTGTTTGCTTAACATACATTCAACAAATATGAACGTAAAGAGGACAAGATTTGGCATATAAATAATGAATGAATTCTTTATTGATAAAAATGTCTCCAGAAACATATTACATTTTTACTCCTTCGGGCATACGCATCTAACAATCTCCCACTTACACTAAGTTAGTAAATATGACAAATCTCGTATCCCTATAGCTTCCACATGTCTTTTGAAGACTCTCCTAGTAAGTGTCTTTGTAAAAGAATTAGCTAAATTGTCCTCTGACGCGATTTTGCACACTGTGGCATGCCTGCCCTTAACGAAGTCCTTTATCACATGATACTTTTAATCAATCTACTTACTCTTCTTGTGAAATCTTGGTTCCTTAGCATTAACTACCACCACACTGTTATCACAGTACAGTGATATCACCTTGTTCATACTAAGATCTACCTCAAGATCTCTAAGGAACTTGCAGAGCCATACTGCTTCTTTCGAAGAATCACTAGCTGCCATATACTCGGCCTCCATCATTGAATCCGAAATGCAATATTGCTTCACACTTCTCCAACTGATGGCACCGCTTCCAAGAGTAAACACATAACCAGAAGTCAATCTTCTCAAATTTAGACAGGATTAAAAATTCAAGTCAGTATATCCTAGAGCAGTTAAGTCCTCACCCAAATACAAAAGCATATACCCTCGAGTCCTTCTCAGGTACTTGAAAATACGCATAACCACAACCTACTGGTTTGGTCCTAGATCTACCTAAAATCCACTGTCCGCATAACAAATATCCAGTCGTGTGTAAAGCATGACATACATGAGACTACCTACTGCTCTCTTTCTTCCTCAGACTTTGGAGAGTTTTTCATAGAAAGAGTAATTCCAGACCTAGATGGTTGCCCAACTTTCTTGGAATCCTACATTGCAAATCTCTTGAGAATTTTATCTATGTAGCTAGCCTGGGACTAAGCTATCATTTTGTTCTTCCTATCTTGAAAGATCTAGATACCGAGAATAAAATTAGCCTCACCTAAGTCCTTCATGTCAAACTACTTGGTCAAACATAATTTGACCAATGACAATGCCCCAATGTCATTACCAATTAGCAGAATGTCATTTATATAGAGCAGTAGAAAAACCACCTTCTCATCCTTAATATATTTGTAAACACATGGCTCATCCATATTTTGTGAGAACCTATAAGTCTTGATTACTTGATTAAATCTTATGTTCCAAGAATAGGAAGCCTGCTTAAGTCCATAAATTGACTTTAGCAACTAATAAACCTTACCTTCTTGACCTTTGACCTTGAACCTGTCTAGTTGTTCCATATAAATGGACTCATCAAGACAGCCATTTAGAAAAGCTGTCTTGACATCCATTTACCAAATCTTGTAGTCGAGAGCGACAGTTATGGATAAGAGAATCTAGAAGGACTTAAGCATGGCCACAGGTGAAAAGGTTTCCTTGTAAATGATTCCTTCCTTTTGCATGTAACCCTTAGCTACCAGTCTAACCTGAAAGGTTTTGACCTTTCCATTCACTCCTCTTTACCTCTTGTAGATCCACTTACACACTATGGGTTTTACCCCTTCGGGAATATTCACAAGCTACTTCATCTCTATGTTCATAGCCCCTGTCCAAAGTTTTGAAGCAACATCCTCCATAGCCTATTCGTAAGTATAAGGATCCCTATAATGTTCATCCGGTTTGGCCAAGAAGGCCTCCCCATTGAACATATACCTTTCAGGTTGATGCTTGATCCTCCCACTACGTTGAAGCCCCTTAGGTTGTTGTTCGGGTTTGTTTGGTTTTTCTACACTGATCAAAACGGTTTCATACGGAACCTCCAAAGTGATTAGATCACTCCTTAACTCCTCAAGCACCACTTTGTTTCAAGGCTTAGATTCATTCATGTAACTCTCCTTAAGGAAAGTTGCATGCATTAGTTGAAACCACGACTTTGTTTTCCTTTGGGTTATAGAAATAACCCCTTTTAGTCCCTTTTGGATATCATACAAACATGTAAACTTCTAAACGTGCTTCCAACTTATTTGCATCCTTAAACGGGATATGAGCCGGACATCCCTATATGCAAATATGGTTTAAGGATGCCTTTTTGCTGGTCCACAACTCGTGAGGAGTTTTAGGGACTGATTTTGAAGGCACATTGGTCAAAAGATAACATGCGGTTTGTAGTGCATATCCCCAAAATGATAAAGGCAATGATGAATAACTCATCATGGACCTTACCATGTCTAATAAATTCCTACTCCTTCTCTCTACTATGGCATTCTACTATGTAGTGCTTAGCGTAGTCAAATGAGATAAAATCCCATTCTCTAATAAGTGTCTTAGAAACTTATTAGAAAGGTATTCTCCACCTCAATCAGATCCTTTATGTGTCTACCTAATTGCTTTTTCACTTCAGCCTGAAACTCCCTGAACTTGTCAAACGTTTCGCTTTTGTAGTGCATCAGGTACACATACCCATCGTCAATAAAAGTGACGAAGTACTCATACCTTCCTTGTGCCTGGATGTCCATCAGTCCACAAACATCACTATGCACAAGTTCTAGAACCCCTCAGCACTATTGCCCTTAGATCCAAATGGTCTTTTGGTCATTTTACCCTCTAAACAAGATTCACATTGAGATATAGATTCCACCTTTAAATGACTTAAAGGTTCATCCCTTACTAACCTTTGAATCCTATTTAGGTTAATATGACCAAGGCATAAATGCCAAAGATAAGTCTTATTAGAGTGAGAAGTTATAAGTCTTTTAGAGTTATTATCATTCATCTTAGCATTAAGCAGCAAGTCCATTTTGGGTTTGATAAAATATAGATTATTTTACATCCATCCAAAACAGATAAAAGATTTGTTTTTATAAATCACCACTTTATTGTTAAAAAAAACCAAATAGGGGTCTTTAAATAAACAAGTTACATAAATTAAATTCCTTTTAAATTTAGGAACATAAAAACAATCTCGCAAAATTAAATTCCTATAATTATCAAAATAAAGATGGACGTCTCCCACTGCTTCTACTAAGACTAAGGATCCATCGTCCATCCAAAGTGTGAAGTCTTCATGAAGCAGACTTCTCATTCCTTTGAACCCCTACAGACAAACACGCACAAACATGATTAGTTGCACCAGAATCTATGACCCAAATGCCACTGGATTCCTTAACTAAACAACTTTCTAAATATAGAAGATCACACCTACCTCCTTTGGAAAGGAAGTCCTTGCAACGCTTCTTAATGTTTCCGACCTTTTTGCAGAAGAAGCACTTAAGCTTCTTTGGGTTCTTCTTCTTCTTTTTCTCGCTCTTATTGTTAGCAGGAACAAAAGGCTTCCCATTTTTGGCCTGTTGCTTCTTTCCATTCCTTGAGTTGGGATTGGAACTAGAAGTAGCTACCAAATTGGTCTCTCCACTCGCAGGAGACTCCCTAATTAGCAGTTCAAACTCCTGTGATTGTTTCATTAATTCTATTAAGGTCATATCCTGTCTATTGCTCAAATTAAAAGTAGCTCTAAATAGAATAAACTCCTTAGATAGAGTCTTAAAGCCATAGTCCTCTAAGTTTCAGCATCGATGTTGGCTCCATTGTTTTGAGCCTCAGCAAGGTAAACCATGACTAACATCATGTGCTCCTTTACAGATGTCCTCGGCCTCTGCTTACAGTTTAAGAGTTTTTGAAGCGCCCCTTGCCACTTTGATAGGGTCTGGCCTCCAAACATGTCTTCAAGATTATCCAGGATCTACGTCACAGTCTCATAATCTTCATGTTAAGTCTACAGCATGTTATTCATGCTGGCCATAACATAGCAGCGGGCCTGATCGTTTGCATCTTTTCAGCAATCATATGCTTGGAATTGCTCATTAGTGGAGTCTCCCGTAGGCTTGGGAGGACAAGGGGTTGTCAGCACAAATCAGTTTCTTAAAGGAGAGGACAATATCCAGGTTCCATTTCCAATCATTATAATTTTCTCTAGTTAATTGGTTTTTGTCAAGTATCAAAGATAAAGCGATTTTAGACATATATACCAAACATAAGCAAACATATCATAATAATTTAGTAAGATAACACAATCATGTAAAAACATAGAAATATGTTTATGTGTCAAAACCTTGAAAATATGACAACTTTACAACGATAATTCCTAACTTCGAATTCAACAAGCTCCTAAGGGAGTCATACCACATTCAATCAAGAACACGGATCCCCTCTTGATTAATTTATTGCATCTAGGATCCATATGATCCAGCATATATTAATAATTGTTTCTTTGGCCATTAATTTTATTAACAGAGCTCTTAGGGGAGGTTAATAATAAATTAATATGAGTATATAAACATTGTTTCAATATTTTGTCCACGAATTATAATCACCACCTAAGGGTGTGCAACCATAAATCATGCTAAAATTCCTTGTCCTCTTGGAGATCTAATATGATACATGATAGAAATCCCTTCCTAGGAGTCTAGACCACCATGTTCTTCCTATAGACTAGCGATAGACGCCCTAGGTCCTTTCTTCGAAACCTTCTCCTACTCAATATTTTGAAATCAAGGTTTTATCTTAAAAGACATGCATGAACAATTTTAATATAAGTGGCACTTCCTATTCTATACGACATGTTATCAATAGACGTGGCAAATCATATTATAATGCAGACAAGCAAAGCAATCAACCAAAGCTACAAGCAAAATAATAAATAACCATAATATTATGGTTCCACCCTAGAGAATAGAAAAGAAACATTACAAGACAATAATAAAAAAATTTTATCTATTCTTCAACCTTGAACCTTCCAGCTATATCTTTCTTCATGTAATGCCCATTTTCAAGTCTTTCATCCTATATGAATCAAAAACTCCAAATTTCTGGTCATATCCAAATTTAATGTTTCTTAGAATTGTCTCAACAATAAAATTAAAACTGCATAAACAACTGCACCTTTTTGAAAAATTTTCAACTCTCTACCAACAAGCCGATCTGGGTGATCGGTCTACCAGTCATGACCCACCAGCTTACCGATCATCATAGATCAGCCAACCGATTCATGACAGATCAACCTGTTGAACTAAAAGTTCAACCTGTTGCTAGAGCCAC
The DNA here is from genome assembly GCA_946598075.1 of Artocarpus hirsutus. Lineage (NCBI taxonomy): Eukaryota > Viridiplantae > Streptophyta > Magnoliopsida > Rosales > Moraceae > Artocarpus > Artocarpus hirsutus. Next base: position 41,385 of record CAMOHE010044934.1, read on the forward strand.
CTGATTTCTACCCCGTTGATGACCTGTAGAACCTCACGTCTGACCTATCGATTTACAACCATCGACCTATCGAATTGGAGGGTTTGGCATGCCAACGAAACAGAAATCACCCTTTCTAATAATACAATTTTAAATACAATTCATCAATTTTATTTTCAGCAATTCAAAAACATAAAATTAGAGACTTAGGAAATACCTAAGAACGCCATCATCCATCTTTTAGGTCTGTCTTCTCCGAGTGATTATTTAATTACAAAATTCTTACAAATATAAAATTAAATAATAATTCCTAGACGGAGATGATTGTCCGCCATCTAATTACTTGAAAAATATAGATAAATATTCTAACCTCTAAGGAACCATAATCGATATAAATTAATTAATTAATTAATAATTAAAAATAATTTAATCAACCATAATTAATTAATAAACATTCACCATATAATCTATGACAACATAAAATTATATAGAAACCCTAGAGTGCTAACTCCTTATAAAATTAAATTCAAGCATAAGAGGGATCACGATCACATAATTTATATTATAGGATGATCACAAACTCGTAAATTTATGTAAAGACCATGGCTCTGATACCAATTGTTGGAAAAATTGAATGTAGTAGAATTTTAAATTTTTTTATATTAAAGTATTTTTCAAAACACAAGTTTGACACACTATATGCATAAATTAACCAGATCTTACTAACCTCTGAATGCCAAAGAACTCCCGTAATCCGTCAAGAGAAGCAATGTTCCAAAAGAGCCTCAACCAACTAGTTTTCTTTGCTATTCTCTATCCACGATCGGAGTGAGTGTGGGCTTACACGTACAGCTCTTCCATTAGGTGACTCTCTTTCCAACCAATTGAGAGAACCCAAAGCTAGTGTTCATGATTTATGAACAAGAGCTCTCAGGGAGTCTCAAAATCACACTAGCAGAGTTTCACTCTTAATCTCTCAACTGATCTAAATAATAATGAGACTCACTTCCTTTTTATAGAGGTTGGGTCTAGAAGTCAGTCCTTATCAGATAATGCCTCAAAATTTGAATCAAAATCAAATTTAGATCAATATCTGATGAAATCTACATGAAAATACGTTATCTATTTATCACGCGATTCGCATGCCGAACTTTCTAATAGGCATGCCGAACTTGCCCCATTGGTAGGCTGAACTTGAGGATCGGCATGCCAAATTGTCAATAAAAATCTCAACGAATCTTTTATTTTGCCCCTGAGACTTTATAGGATAAAGTCTCAGTTTTAATTCAAATAACCCGATAAAGAAGTTATCTAATTAAAACAACTTTATCTAAATAATCTCTAGGAAAATAAATGAATTCTTAGTAATTCTACAAGATTATCTTGATTTAATTTATTTAAAATTAAATCAATTGATAAACGACAATAATTATTCAATCTCAATAATTCAACAAGTTTATCTTGAATTAATTTTGTCACAAAATTAATTCAGCCGATAAACAGACATGAATTATTTGATTCTTCCAAATTTCAACCAATATAATAAATCTGACATAAGTTACCAATTATTGGAAAAGCATACTATATCATTACAGGATTTTTGTGAGTTAGGAAAGGGGACCCGATGGACCTATATAGTTCAAGCTCTTGATAATTATAAAACCAATTATCCTATATATACATTTCATAATTATCAACTCCAATGTCACTCCACTAAAAGCATAGAGTTGCAGTCTCAAACTATATTGAATTACGAAGCCTGTATAGCTAAGTCTCTATGACATAGCATGGTGTATCGTATCCCCATAGGATTATCCATAATCGGCTTAAGAAGAAGTTCTATCTTACCTTCCCGATTATTTTTATCTTACGTTCCATTATTTCACTATCGAAAAACTTATCATCCAAAGACAGTATACCATTTGGTTACACCTATGTATCCAAATGGTTGAGCGCTCTAGTTTTCTTATTACAGGATAATGCATATAAGAAGATATCACTACTCCTAAAGAGGAGCTATGGATTCTATATCTATGAATAATAGGTCTATGCTATCAAAAGTCGTGCCTCCAATGTACCGGCATTATACCACTATTAAAATGTGGGTGTCACCGTTTGGTACATCAAAAGACATAAGTTAAAACAATAGGCCCACTATTCATCTCAGGACTAAGATACAATACAAATGATTATGTAAAGCAAATCGATTTGCTGAGACTAAATTATTAATCCAAATCAATTCACTCTATGTCCTGATCCAACACATCATCACCTATGACAATATGCCAATATTTCTATTTACGGAGTCCACCTCTAATGGTCAAGACAAACCATCTCTCAATAGGGATATGGACAACATAACAATCTTTAAATGAATAAAATGCGTAACTTTATTCCCTCGATTGTAGATCTTATGATTTAGACCGTCACCTTAAGAATCGTGTCTTTCGCATAATCTGTCCATCATATGCCCAATTGTTAAAGGTTTAGACCAACAGTCTCAAACTATTGTTTGCTTAACATACATTCAACAAATATGAACGTAAAGAGGACAAGATTTGGTATATAAATAATGAATGAATTCATTATTGATAAAAATGTCTCTAAACACATATTACATTTTTACTCCTTAGGGCATACACATCTAACACATATTTGTTCCTTCCATGGTAAAACAAGTGCCAACATCTAATGTTCTCTAACATTGTATGGCATGAAGAATAATTTATCCTTTGATGCTTGAGCTAATAGGTAGAGGAATGATGTTATGTGCTCTCTACAATCACTTATGTGTCTTTTGCAATACTTGAAACAATTGCTAGAGATATGAAGTTGAAATTATGCGCATTGCCTTTTAATTTTAAAATATTCTGCCAAAAAACTACAATGAAATACAATGCACTCAATTATTGAAAGCACCTTACAACTTAACTTGGATTTAAGAAAGTAAGAATTAAGGATAGAGCTATTACCTGAGGTATACCATTATACAGTCGCCCTGATTTGATCAAAGGTGATGAAGTAGTAAATGTTTTCATACCTCATATAGATAGGCAATTTATTGTTAGTGATTCTTTTCGGTTTCGGGCATTGAATTATTAATTCATCGTGCATAAAAAAATGCACATACAAAGCCTACTACATAAATTTTGTAGGTATTGAAGAGAAGTTAAATGAAGGCAGTGGCTTATTCATAAGTAGTTGTTCTTATTCTTGTTCTAACTCAGATTGTGATTGTCTTGCTTTTGTAAAACTTTTCTTTTTTTTTTTTTAGTTTTCTTTTCCCCTTGATCTTTTGGAGGGTGGCTAGGTACTTGAATTGCCTTGGTCGTTGCAATGACTTCAATTAACCTATTTGACCATGCAACAAAGGTTCTGATAGCTTCACCCATAGTTGTTGCTTCAAATGTCAAAACAAGCAATTTAGCTATTCTAACTCTAATGGTAATGATGCTAACGTATATGTTTTCATCCTCGAAGGGTGACAGTATCAGTTGGAAGACTCTTCAATTTCCATCTGTATCTTTGACATTTGGAAATTGAATTTTGAACCTAGTTGGAGGTCAAAGTATTGAGACTACTTCACATACGTTGATTGACTGTGAACACATACTGAATGTTTCGATTTCCCTAAGTGCTCCTTATCGATGGACTAAAATATCCGTTAACTTTGTTACATTCTATACTCATCCAATAAAACAACAACAAACTGAGATGTTTTTAATGTGCTTCAATAGTTATTAAATTACAAATTAATAATTTGAGTTCAATAAACTTATAGTCAAGTTCTCAATTTATGCTACTCTTGGATTTTTAAGCTATCCATAGGGATCTTGATGTGATTTTACCTACAATTCCTCCCGTATTGGTAGCACAACCATCTCAGCTAACTATATTATGCTATGTTAGTAACATATTAATGATAGAATAATTGATATATGTAATACGAGTAAGATAATAATATACCAATGATTGTTCGAGCTTTCTATATCTGTCTTGGCCAACCATAAAACCGTACTTATCTTCTACTCTTATTTTTCTAGCATTAGCTAGTAGTATTTAGAATTTGGCAAAACGTCGATACTTCACAAAAGCTTGCTAACTATCATAATTTATAGAGGGGTAGTAGTGTACTCTATAGGAAAGATTGGGCTTTACAAAAGTAACGTAGAGGTTGGATTTAAACCGCTTTGCTAATTTGCCATAAATCTTGAAAGATTTTTTCCTATGCCACCCCTCAACTGTAAAACCTTCACAAATCTCTCTCCAAATCATATCTTTTACTTGGTCCAAATACTTAGTCCTCCAATTTATAATCCCTATTGGAATATGTTCTTGACTAAGGACTCCAATCCATCTACTTAATTCACTTTTGGGTGTGCCTTTTGGTTGGCCTTTTGAATCCAACGTCACTTCTATTCTTAAACCTATTTCTTCTTCCAATGAACTATTTCCATCAAAGAAGCTCTCCACTAAAAATCTACTTTGGGATCAAATTCAATGGGCCTGTGGGGCTTACTAACTTGTTTTGCCTTACTATATCGAGAAGAAAATGGTGTGCACTCTTTATACTCTTCATTATAGTTGTCATTATCTCCTTTTTGAGACATATTTTCCAAATTTAAACCATATCCTCATGAAAAGACAAACAAGTAAATTGACATAAATCCAAATTAAAAATTAAAACCATTAATTGCTAAAAGAAATATTCACTTAATAACATATTTTCTTTTTAGTTTATGAAATATGAATAATTCACTTAGTAACATATTCACTTTCTAGTTTATGAAATATGAATGATTCACTTAATAACATATTTTCTTGCTAAAAGACTCAACTATGCCCAATTCTATTTTTGTAATTTTCACTCTATCTTTTGACAAAAGAAAAAGTGTAAACTAGTGTTTAAACAATTGTAAAGTCCTTTAAATAAATAAATGAAAAACAAGTGTATAGTAGTTTGCTAAGCATATATGTAACCTCCTAGTGTACTATAGTTTCATAAAGCACTTCAAAACACTGTTATAACAATTTGATTTTGAGAAAAAAATGTTGTCTTAAAGCCTATTTTCATATGACTGTAAATTTGATAGATGCCAGGGAGGTCAACACCTAAAATAATTTCGACAAAGAAAGTAGACATTCCTAAGAATAAAGGAAGAAAACAAAGAAGAATAAATAAGAAAAACTATTTCAGGCTTTTCAACAAAGAAAACAAAGCAGACATTATCAATATTTGATGCCAAAGGATGCGGGATTCGAGAACCTACTGAACCACTGCATCGAAGGTAACGGGCCTAAGGGCGGTGGCATCTAAGTCAATGGGCTAGAGGGTGATGGGCTCAAACGCGACAAGCTCGAGAGCAACAAGTTGGAGGTTGAATGCCTAAGATGGCTCTACCGATGGGCTTCAACAGCTACGGTGATGAGCTTGACAACAACGGGCTTGAATGTGACAGGCTCAAAAGTGATAGGCGCTAGGGTGAAGGGCTGTGACGGCTTTGGCGACAGGGTTCGTTGGCTTTGGCGATGGGTTTTGACAACGATGACGATGGAGTGGGCATGGGTAAGGTTGACAGTGACAGGCATATAATGAGAGCATGAGAGTTTGAAAGAGGGAGAAAGAGATAGAGTTTGAATGTAGGGGGCGTGCAATTGAACTTGATCATGGGATGTAAAGACCTAGGAGTGGGGGCTAAAACTACGTCGTTTAGCCCCCATATTACACAATGGTTTTTTAAAAAACTATCGTGAAATATTAAGCTATCACAACGTGTTTAGAAAAAAAAATCATGTAAGCATATATATTTCACAATGGTTTTTAAAAGCTGTCATGTGATACAAAACTTTAATGACCAGTTTTTTATAAAAATTGTCATGGAATATTACTTTTTATTATGGTTTTTTAGGAAAAACATAGTAAAAAAATTGGTCTAGAAACACCTATTTTAAAAGTTTTCTCCTCTACCCAAGGTGGCCAGCCTGTGTATCAAGCATCCAATGGCCTGAAGTTTTTACTTTTTACTGCTCTTATCATAAATATAACTATAAATAGATATCCTTTAGCTTAAAAAGATGAAAAATGAAATAAAGAAATATGTTGAAATAAATTGACATAAATTTGTTAACAAATATTCATTTTTTCCTCTCTTTTTTTCATTGGTTCCTCAATACATATCCATTCTACACCTTTGCAAAGCAAGTGTGAAACATCATCTTCAAAATCATTAATCTCTTTAGCCGGTGGCAATTCTTTTGTGAATGAGGGGATGTCTGTGCAATTCTTGATAACTTCTTTACCATCAATAAGTCTTCATTAGGAAGACTAAGAACAATTCCAAATCTTAGGGATCCATTGTATTAAAAACTTAGATTGCTTGTGACGCCATATTGAAGGAATCATTCTTGTATCCTAATCTTCTAAAGTAAACCACTATGATGTCGTCATTATCAGTCTTAACATAGTTATTGTAGGCTCACTTGCGCTTAAAAAATGCTATGTGCAGTCTCCCATAATGAAGTTCCTAGATATCTTCAATGAAACTAAAGTAGATCATGGTCCTATATACTGGATTCTTGTCCTTGGTAGAAGAAATATGCATAGCCTCGGTATAAAGAGTCATGTTGCTATTTTGGGCAAGGTGCTTCTTGTCTCCTTTGCGATTGTAGAAAGTGTAACCATTTATAGAATATGGCGTATAGCTTGTAACTATAGATGATGGTCCTCTAGCTTGGTTCTTTAAGTCCTATGACATACCTCTATGTTTTGACATGGAGCACTTACCATAGATGTGTGCTCTAATCCACAATTGAAAGGTCTGGTTGTGTTCATCTTGCAACCACTTCTCATTTCTTACTCTTTTTAGGTTTGCCTTTTTTAATTCCTTCATCTACACTACAATGAAAGGCTCCACTTCATTAGCATTAGGCAAGACATAAGTGTTAGACGTGTATGCCCTAAGGATTAAAAATATAATATGTTTTTGGAGACACTTTTATCAACAAAGAATTTATTTATTATTTATTTACCAAATATTGTCCTCTTTACATTCATATTTGTTGAATGTATGTTAAGCAAACAAAAGTTTGAGACTATTAGTCTAAACCTTTAAGAATTGGGCATATAATAGACAGATTATGCGAAAGACACGATTCTTAAGGTGACGGTTGAAATCATAAGATTTGCAATCAAGGGAATAAAGTTGGGTGCTTTATTCATGAAAATATTGTTATGTTGTTTATATCCCTAATAGGAGATGGCTCGTCTTGACCATCGGAAGTGAACTCTACAAATGGAAACATTGGCACATTGTCATAGGTGACGATGAGTTGGATTGGGACAAAAAGTGAACTGATTTAGATTAATAATTCTGTGTCAGCAAATTGATACACTTTAGACAATCATATGCATTGTATCTTAACCCTGAGATGAATAGTGGGCCCGTTGTCTTGACTTGTGTCTTTTGATGTACTAAAGAGTGACATCCATATTTTAATAGTGGTACGCATGCCTGTACGATGGAGGCATGACTCTTGATAGCATAGACCTGTTATTCATAGATATGGAATCCATAGCTCCTTTTTAAGAGTAGTGATATCCTTTTATATGTGTTATCCTGTAATTAAAAAACTATAGAGCTCAACCATTTGGATACATAGGTGTAACCAAATGGCATACCGTCTTTAGATGGCAAGTTTTTCGATTGTAAGATAATAGAACGTAAGATAGAAATAATCAGGAAGGCAAGTTAGAACTTGTACTTATGCCGATTATGGATAATCCTATGGGGGTACGATATATTATGATATGTCATGGAAACTTAGCTATATGGGCTTTGTAATTCTATATAGTTTGAGAGTATAGCTCCAAGCATTTAGTGGAGTAGTGTTGGAGTTGATAATTATGAAATGTATATATGGGATATTGGGTTTCATAATTATCGGGAGCTTGAACTATATAAGTCTATTTGGTCCCCTTTGCTAGCTCACAAAAATCTTGTAACGATACGGCATGTTTTTCCAATAATTTGTGACATATGTTAAATTTATCATGTTGGCTAGAATTCGGTAAAATTAGATAATTCATGTTTGCTTATCGGTTGAATTAATTTTGTGATAAAATTAATTCAAGATAAACTTGTTGAATTATTAGGATTAGATAATTCATGTCTATTTATCAGTTGGATTAATTTTGAATTAATTTAAGATAAACTTGTTGAATTATCAAGAATACTTATTTTCCTAGAGATTATCTAGATACGACCATTTTAATCAAATAAATTATCTATTGTGTTATTTGAATTAAAACTAAAACTTTATCTTAAGAATCTCGGGTGGGAAATAAAGATTTACAGGGAACTTTTTATCTCAAGTTTGACAGGTCAATCTTCAAGTTCGGCCTGCTGATTGAGGAGTATCGGCAGGCCGATCTACCAGTTTGGCCTATCAACCAAGCAATACAGGGAACACGCGTTTTCATGTGGATTTTATTAGATATTAATTCTGATTTAAATTTTTGGGGCCTTATCTGTTAAGGACTAACTCTTGAGCCCAACCTCTATAAAAGGAGAGTGAGTCTCATTATTATTCAGATCGGTTGAGAAAACGAGAGTGAGACTCTGTTGGTGAGACTTTGTAACTCCCTGGAAAGCTATCGTTCACAAATCATGAACTATGCTTTGGGTATTTCTTAATTGGTTGGAAGGTGAGCCACTTGGGGAAAAGCTAAACAACATAAGCCCATACTCACTCTGATCGAGGATAGAGAATTGCAAGTTTGTGATCTTGTTATATATATAAATTATGTGATCTTGATCTCTCCTATGCTTGAATTGAATTTTATAGAGAGTTGGCACTCTAGGTTTTTATATACTTTTATGTTGAGATGATTATATGGTGAATGGTTATTAATTAATTATTGTTGATTAAATTATTATTTAATTATTATTGATTAATTAATTTATACGGTTCATGGTTCCTTAGAGGTTAGAATATGTATATAGGTTTTTCATGTAATTAGATGGCAGACTATCATCTCTATCTACGAATTATTATTTAATTTTAAATTTGTAAGAATTTTGTAATTAAAAAATCATTTGGAGAAGACGAATTCAGAAGATGGATGATGGCATTCCTTGATATTTTTCGAGTCTCTAATTTTATGTTTTTGAATTGTTGAAAATAAAATTGATAAGTTGCATCAAAAATTGTATTTTCTAGAAAGGGGTGATCTCTGCTCGGTCGGCATGCTTTGGCAAGCTGGTGGTTGTAGAATTGGCAAGCTGGACTCTTGGGTTTAGCAGGCCATCAACGGGGCAAAAATCTAGTGGCTTTAGCATCAAGCCAAACTTTTCAATTCAGTAGGCTGAACTGTCATGATCGACAAGCCGATCTAAAAAGATCGACAGGCCGGTGGATCATGACTGGTAAGGCAATCACATAGATTGGTGTGCTAGCAGAAAGCTAAAAATTTTTCCAAAAAGGTGCAGCTTTCAATGTTATTTTAATTTTATTTTTAGGACAATTCTAAGAAACATTAAAATTTGGATATGACCAAAAATATAGAGTATTCGATCTATGCAGGATTGAATGCTTGAAGATGGGCATTACATAAAGAAGAATACAGCTTAAGGATTCAAGGTTGAAGAATTGATAATATATTTCAATTATTTTTTTTATAATCTTTATTTTCTATTCTCTAGGGCAGAACCATAATATATTGGTTATTTATTATTATTTTGCATGTAGCTTTGCTTGATTGCTTTGCTTGTTTGTATTGTAATATGATTTACCATGTATATTGAAAGGATGCCATATAAAATAGGGACTGCCCCTAATATTAAAATTGTTCATGCATGTTTTTAAAATAAAACCTTGATTAAAAATGATTGAGTGATAGAAGATTTTCAAAGAGAGGACCTAATACATCCATCATTGGTCCATCATTACACATGGTGGTTTCGACCCCTAAGAAAGGATTTCATCATGTACTAGATTAGATCTTCAAGAGGATAAGGTATTTTAGCTTGATTTACAATTGCATACTCCTAGGTGGTGATTATAAATCATGGATAAAATATTGAAATGATGGTTATACACTCTTGTTAATTTTATTATTACCTACCCTACGAGCTTTGTTAATAAAATTAATGGCCAAAGAAACAATTATTAATATACGCTGGATCATACGGGTCATGGATGGCATATATTTATTAGGAGGGATCTATCTTCCTGATTGAATTTAGCATGACTCCCCTAGGAGCTTGTTGAATTTTGAGTTGGGAATTATCATTGTAAGGTTGTAATATTTTCAAGGTTTTGACACATAAACACATTTGTATGTTTTTACATGTATGTGTTATCTTACTAAATTATTATACTATGTTTGCTTATGTTTGGTATATGGCTCTTTATTGCAGATTAAAAATGTCTAAAAATGCTTCATCGTTGACACTTGACAAAAAAGAATTAACTGGTGAGAATTGTAATAATTGGAAACAGAACTTGAATATCGTCTTTTCCTTTGAGAAACTAAAATTTGTGCTGACAACCTCCTGAGCCAACAGGAGATTCCACCAACAATCAAATCCAAGCATACGATTGTTGGAAAGATGGAAATGATTAGGCCCATTGCTATGTTATGACCAGCATGAATAACATACTGTAGGCTCAGCATGAGGACTATGAGACAGCTAGATAGATCTTCGATAATCTGAAAGATATGTTTAGAGGCCAAGCCTTAACTAAGCAGCCAAGAGGCTTCGAAAACTTCTTAACTATAAACAAAGACCGGGGATGTTTGTAAAGGAGCACATGATGTTGGTCATGGGTTACCTCGCTGAGGCACAAACCAATGGAGCCGACATCGATGCTGAAACTCAGATGACTATGGTCTTTGAGACTCTATCTAAGTAGTTTATCCCATTCCACTACAAGAAATTATTGATTACATGAACTTTATTTCACAACCGTTTCCTAAAAACCATCGTGGTAAGGTCAAAATTGCATAGTAAGTTACGCCCATGAAAATGAAGACCGTCGTGGTAAGGGGTGAAGATACCACAACTATTTTCTCAAAAAATCGTCGTAGAATACGGGAGATACCACGACGGTTTCTCAAGAAAACCATCGTGGTATCTCAAAGATACCACGATAGTTTTTGGAGAAAACCGTCATGGTAGCTTACTTAAAACTCCTTTCTGACCTCGACATTCAGACACATTTCAGAAACACACTTCACAAATACAAACACAGACCCGTTTGAATCAACCGCTGTCGTCTCTCTCCGCCTCCACACTCCTTCATCTCAGCCCAAATTGTAAGTTTTTTGTAGAAAGTGAGAATAGTTGTTGATTGTGATGTATAATGAATCCGAAATCGATAAATAGTTGTTGATTTTGTTGTTTATTCCATGAAGTTTCTATTGTGGATCATGGGTATGATTTCTTTGTTTTATAATGAGTATGTGTAACTTGTTTTATGATGGGTGATGTTTTTTTTTATGATTAATTAATATATGTAGGTGGGTATATATATAAATTGTGAAATTAATTTTAATTGAATATTTGCTATATATTTATTATTTTGATTTAGGAATTGCAAAATGGATAGGAAATGGATGTGGGATTTTCAATTGTCTAAAGAGTATGTGAATGGTGTGGAAGAGTTTTTGGATTTTGCCAAAAGTCATGCAAATGGTGATAAAATTCGATGTCCTTGTGTTCAATGTGGAAACCACAGATTGCATCCAATTACAATTGTTAGAGGACATTTATTTCAAAATGGAATCATAAGTAGTTATCAAACGTGGCATTTTCATGGCGAGTCTAATTTCAATCCAACTTTACTAAATAAAGAAAAGCAATCTATTGTGGAGGATAATATGGAGGATGAAGACAATATGGTTGACACGGTCAATGATTTAGAAGAACACTTTGTCCACCGTCCAGATTTATTTGAGACAATGATGAATGATGTAGAGAAACCAGTGTATGAGGGGTGTACCAATTTCACTAAATTGTCTGCTTTAGTTGGATTATGGAATTTGAAAGTGTCGGATGGCTGGTTGAATTCTAGTTTCACAAAGCTGTTGGAATTTTTACGAAGGCTTCTACCAGAGGGTAATAAATTACCAACTAGTATGTATAAGGCTAAGAAGACTTTGAGCACTTTGGGAATAGATTATGAGAAAATTCATGCATGTGAAAATGATTGTGTTCTCTATAGGCATGAGTATGAGGACGAGAATTATTGTCTAGTTTGTCAACAAGCAAGGTGTAAGAAAGGAAAGGAGCCAAAAGATGGCAAGAATTGAGTGCCAAAGAAAGTGTTATGGTACATTCCACCGGTACCACGTTTGAGGCATTTATTCAGAAACATAGAACATGCCAAGAATTTGACATGACATCATGACAAACAAGTGGATGATGGAATGCTTAGATACCCGATAGATTCACCACAATGGAAAACTTTTGAAGCCGATCATCCCGACTTTAGTGTAGATCCAAGAAACACATACATTTTGCTTTGTCAACTGATGGAATGAACCCACATGGTAACATAAGTAGTAGGCATAGCACTTGGCCCGTAATACGTGTTAACTATAATCTCCCTCCGAAGATGTGCATGAAGCGAAAGTTTTTAATGTTGTCTTTATTGATTTCGAGTCCTCACTAACCAGGCAATGACATTGACGTATACTTAGGACCGTTAATTGATGATCTAAAAATGTTGTGGGAAAAGGGAGTTGAAGTTAGAGATGCTTATCGAAAAGAGACATTCACACTCCGGGCGATGTTGATATGGACTATTAATGACTTCCCCACATATGGCAATTTTTCTGGTTATTCAGTGAAGAGTTCTATTGGTTGTCCTATTTGTATGGTGAAAACGTCTCACAAATGGTTGAAAAATGAAAAGAAACTATTTTTCTTGGTCATAGAAGATGGTTGCCAAGAGATCATCGCTACCGCAAATAAAAGAAAGCCTTTGATCGCAATAGCGAAGAAAGAGACCCTCCGCACCCTTTGATGAGTGAACAAATATTTGAAATAGTACAAGATATAAGAGTCGTATTCGATAAGAAAAAGCGAGGTAAGGAAGAGATGAAAAATGATGGACCATGGAAAAAAAGATCAATCTTCTTTGAACTTCCCTATTGGAAGACACTTTTTGTTCGTCATTGCTTGAATGTTATGCATATTGAGAAGAACGTTTGTGAATCCATAGTCGGCACATTGCTTGACATTCCAGGCAAGACTAAGGATGGTGAAAAAGTTCGGTTGGATCTCATGGAAATGGAGATTAGGCCTAATTTGTTTCCCGAGAGAAGAGGGAACCGGACATACTTACCTCTGGCAAAGCACACGTTATCCAGAGCAAAAAAGAGAAGCTCTGTGAATGGCTTGCTTCATTAAAAGTGCCAGACGGGTATTCTTCAAACTTCAAAAAGTTCGTGTCGATGAAGGATTTGAAACTTATTGGCATAAAAACACACGATTGTCAGGTGTTGATGCCGCAATTACTACCACTTGCTTTGCGGGGAATTCTAACAAAGGATGTAAGATTTGCAATTTCTAAGTTGTACTCGTTCTTCAATTCAATATGCATGAAGGTCATTGATCCACTTGTGCTAGATTCACTGAATCGGAGTTGGTGCAAACCTTATGCATGCTTGAAAAGTATTTCCCACTAGTATTTTTTGACATCATGATTCATTTAACGGTGCACTTAGTACGTGAAGTTAAGTTATGTGGACCGGTGTATTTTAGATAGATGTACCCATTTGAAAGATATATGAAGGTTTTGAAGGGCTATGTGAAGAATCAAAATAGGGCGGAGTGATGTATTGTAGAAAGTTACATAGCTGAGGAATTAGTTGAATTTTGCTCCAAGTACCTATCTAATGCCTACATAATTAGGCTGCCAAAGATTATAAACATTGATGCTAGGGGACTATCTACGGACAATCCTTCTTCAGTAAGTCGAGAAGGAGTGGGAGCAAGCTTGTCTTTATGTCTTACACAATACTAATGAAGGGGAGCCTTTTATTAAGGTGCACATGAATGAATTAAAAAAAACATTCCCAAAAAGAGCAAGAAATGAGAAGTGGTTGCAAGATGAACACAACCGAACCTTTTGGTTGTGGATTAGAGCATACATCTATGGCAAGTGGTCCACATCACAAGATGGAGGCATGTCACAGGAGTTGAAGAACCTAGCTAGAGGTCCGTCGTTGGTAGTTGCAAGGTATATGTCATATTCCATAAATGGTTACATTTTCTACACTCGCGAAAAGGATGAGAAGCATTCGGTGCAAAATAGCAGTGTCACTCTTAATGCAAAGGCTATGCATATTGCCTCCTCCAAGGGCAAAAATTCGGTATATGGGACCATGAACTACTTTGGTTTCATTGAAGATATTTGTGAACTTGATTATGGGGGATTATGCATAGCGCTTTTTAAGTGAAAGTGGGCTGACAATAACTATGTTAAGAACAACTACGACGGCATCACAGTGGTTGACTTTAGAAGATTGGGATACAGGAATGATCTATTCATTATGGCATCACAAGCAATCTAAGTTTTTTACACTACTGATCCCTAAGACATGGAGTTGTCTCTAGTCGTCCCGACAAAGCCAAGAATAGTTATCGATGGTGAAGAAGTTGATGAAGATTGCGCGGACATCCCTTCATTCACAAAGGGATTGCCATTGGTTGATGAGATAGATAATTTTGAAGATGATGTTTCACACTTGGTTTATGAAGATGTAGAATGGATACGTATTGACGAACCAATGAAAAAAAAGGATAAAAGATGAGCATCAATAATTTGTATATATGTCAATTTACGTGTAACATTTTTGTTCAATTTATTGCATTTTTCAATCTTATGGCAATTTTTGTATATTGATCTATAGTTAAATTTCTAGTAAAAATAGAAATAAAGTATATATTCTAGGCCATTGGTTGCTTAACACACGGGCTGGCCACCCTGGGCAGCAAAAATAAAATGTGTAGAAAAAGGTTGTTAGACATTTTTTCCACGACGGTTTCTTCAAGAAACCATCGTGATAGCTAGAGCTACCACGATTGTTTCTCTAAGAAACCATCGTGGTAGCTCTCTCGCACCGTCATTGGTTTGTCAATACGTATTACACATTTTTTTCTGCAAGACAAATTGCACAAAAATACAAATTACACGATGCTCATCTTTTAACCTTTTTTTTCATTGGTTTGTCAATATGTATTACACTTTTTTTTTCTACAAGACAAATTGCACAAAAATACAAATTACATGTAGAACTACCACGACAGTTTATTGTAGAAACCGTCGTGGTAGCTATCGGAGTCCCTCCACATTTTGCTTCAAATTTTTAAAATCCATGCCACCCACACCCATTATATGCGCACCCATTCCTCACTCTCTATCTCAAGTCCCTCTTTCTCTCTCTCTCTAAAAACCCTTTCCTCACTCTCTATCTCAAATACCTCTTTCTCTCTCTCTCTAAAAACACCCACACCCATTAAAAACTCCCTTTCCTCACTCTCTATCTCAAATACCTCTTTCTCTCTCTCTCTAAAAACACCCACACCCATTAAAAACTCCCTCTGCTGCCACCATCTCCATGGCGCTGCCCCACCTCCGGTAAGTTTCCTCTCTCTCTCTCTCTCTCTCCCCCTCCCCTTCGCCCCGCCCCCCATCGCCTCCCCCTCTCCCCAGCGCCCCCGGCCCCCCTCGCCTCTGTCCAGCCCCCTCCCCCTAGCCCAGCCCCCTAGCGCCCAGCCCAGCTCCCCACGTCCCCCCCCCTCCCCGACCTTCGCCCAGCCCCCCTCGCCCCCAACCCAACCCCCCTGCGCCCAGTCTAGATCCCCCTGCCTCTCTCCCCCCACCCAACCCCCCTCCCCCCGGCCCCCCCTCCCCAAGACCCCAGCCCACCGGCCCCCTCCCCCCCACCTCGCCCACCCCCCACCCACCCCCCTCATCGTGTAATCAATTATAAATGTTAATATGTCAATATTTGATTATGTAGAATTATGTTAATATACGAAATTGTGCATATGTGAAGCTGACAAGTAATTGTGCAATTTGTGATGAATATGTCAATATATTGAACATGTGAAATTATGTGAACATGTACAATTTGTGAAATTATATATGTAATTGCGAATATCTGTAAACTTTTGAATATGTGTAATTATGTGAAATTATATGAATATGTGAAAAGTATCGTTAAAATTGTTCAATTGTGAATATGTTAAGATTTGATTACGTGAAATTATGTCAATATCTAAGCTTGTGAATATGTAAAGATGGAAAGTAATTGTGCAATTTGTGGTGAATATGTCAATATGTCTATTAGAGAAAAATTATGTGAAATTGTGCAAGTCATGATATTAGTATGTGAATATGTGTAGTTTGTGATTAATATTAGTATGTATATGTTAGTTTTTGAATACGTTGCATAAGTACAATGTCTCGCGAATTCAATAGTGACAAGTACGAGAAGGAGTACAAAGGCTGCACTTCAACTGCTACGCAATATAACAAGGGAAACAATCGCAGTAAGCCACGAAGGTGAACCAAATTTGATCCAAAAGTAGACTTTGACCGAAGGGCAACATTAATGAAAAAAATTCTTCAGATGAGAAAGAAAGGTTTAAGAATTGAAGTGACTTTTGATTCAAAAGGCCAACCGGAAGGTGCACCCGGTCATAAATTAAGCAGTTGGATCGGAGTCCTTAGTTGAGAGCATTTTCCAATATGGACAAAAGATTAGAGGTCTAAGGATTTAGATAAAGTAAAAGATGTGATTTGGAGAGAGATATACGAAGCTTTCACAGTTGAGGATTGGTATAGGGAAAGGGCTTTAAAGGTTTGTAGTGAATTAGCAAAGGGGTTCAGATTTGACCTCTATGTTACCTTCGTATAGCCACACCTTTCTAGTTTGGAGGAGGATGTAAATATATATAAACGGCCTCCTACGGTAGCACACTACTACCCCTCCATAAACGATGAAGATTGGAAAGCTTTTGTGAGGTATTGACGTTCTAGTGATTTACAACTGCTATCATCAAATGTAAGAAAAATAAGAGCAGAAAATGAATACTGCTCTATGGTTGGCCGAGTGGGATATAGAGAGCTCGAGCAATCCATGGTACGTTACTAATTAAGTCAAACTACATATATCAATTATTGGTACATTACTATGTTACTGACATAGCATAACACAGTTTGCAAAGATAGGCGTGCAACCAAGACGGGAGGAGTTGTGGGTAAAATCACGTCAAGGTCCCGATGGTTAGTTTAAAAATCCAAAAGTAGCAGAGATTTTCAACTTGATTGTAATTCTACTGAACACAAATAATTAATTTGTATTTTACTATGGGTGGATGAAGGATTGCTTGAATAACATGGTTGTGTTGTTCTTGTACAGGATGAATACACAACACAACAAAGTCAAGGCAGCTTCCAATCGATCGGTAATGCTGACATTTTGTCGAGGTTACTAGGGAAACCGAAACATTCAGGATGTGTTCGCGGTCAATCAAAGTATATGAAGCAGTCTCAATACTTCGACCTCCAACCAGGATTGTCAAAATTGAATTCTCAAATGTCAAAGATACAGATGGAGATTGCAGAACTCTGAAGTCTTGTGACTGAGATCATTTCCCAAGGATGTGCTAAGTCGACGGATGATAGCATCTCACAATGCAACAGCTTCAAAGCTAGTTGTAACCCTCCCAATACTATAGCAAAAGCTCTAGAAGCTCCAGAAGCTCCAGAAGCTTCAGAAGTCCAATTGTCACCTCCTCGTCAAGGGCCTGAACAATGTAGGCTCTTCGTTGAGGATAGAGTTGATGGTGGGTGTACACTTGTTGCACTTAGGAAGGTATGGATGGAGAGCCTTCCAACTGATACAGTTTATGGACGACTATTAGAGGAAGAGAACGTGCGTGTTAGCATCACTACCATCAGAGTTAGAACAGTTGAATTGCTTGTTCCAACACTTGAAGCAACAACTGTGGGTGAAGTAGTAGGAAGGTTTGTCGCATGGCCGAAGAGATTAGTTGAAGTCATCACATTGACAAAGATGAGTTGAGCACCTAGCCATGTTCCCCAAGATCTAAGCAGAAAGAAACAACAAAAAAAGAAAAGCTCTCTAAAAGCAAGAGAATCACAACTTGAGGTTCAACAACGCCAAGGACAAACCGTTGCTAATGAGCACCTACGTACATTTAACTTCGCTTTAGTACCTCAAGAATTTATGCAGTAAGCTCTATACGCACATTATTTCATGTGCGATGGGTCGACCATTCAGTGCCCAATACCGGTAAATATCACTGGCAATGATTTGCCTATCTATGTGGGGTATGAAGACGTTTACGACTTCATCAGCTTCGAAGAAATCGGGGCAAACTGTATCCTCGTATACCTCAGGTGATAACTCTAGCCTTATTTCAGTATTCTAAATATATATGTAGAGTTGTAAAGTGTTTTAAAATAATTCACTATAATATTTTTTATTGTAGTTTTTTGGCGGAATATTGTGAACTTCAAGGCATGGCACAAAATTTCGGCTTCATATCTCCAGCCATTGTTTCAAGTGCTGCAAGAGACTTGCAGAGTGATCATAGAGAGCATGCCACACCACTCTTCCACCTATTAGCTGAAGCACCGAGGGGGAAATTATTCTTCCTGTCATACAACATTGGAGAACATTGGATGTTGGGACTTATTTTGCCATGGGAGAACGAAATATATTGGTTTGACCCCCTCGGACACCCACCATGTGAGGATTTCATATCAGTCACAAGATTGTAAGTATTTATATTGTCTTATAAAATTAATTGTTTTTAGTCTCACATAATTGTATCGTCTACTAATTTATTTATTATTTAAACATGATACATTACTAGGGCGCTTAATGATTAGAAGCTTCAAGCGGGAACCGGTGTCACAAACCGACCGAACGAAATGTTATACTCTAAACGTAAGTGTTGAAAACAACAAGGAAACATAGAATGTGGTTTTTTTATTCTACGATTCATGCGGGATATAATTACAAGTGGTATATACACCTTAGGAAAAAAAGATTTTTATATACATATGGATATACATGAAGTTAGATTAGAGTGGGTACAATTTATAAATAGGTTTGTGCTTTTTAGATAGGTACACGTCATAGTAGATTAACAAAGTGCTCAAAATAGCTCAAATGTAAAATGATCTTCTAAATACAATGCAATTTTTAATATACAACAATTATTGTATGTAATTAGGGCCTTGATGTAATGT
This sequence comes from Artocarpus hirsutus, assembly GCA_946598075.1. NCBI lineage: Eukaryota > Viridiplantae > Streptophyta > Magnoliopsida > Rosales > Moraceae > Artocarpus > Artocarpus hirsutus. The sequence continues at coordinate 60,663 of CAMOHE010044934.1, forward strand.
ATAACACATGGGACTGGCCATCCCGTAGGAAATAGAAATTATGGGAGAATTTTTTTTTTGAAAAATACTAAATTTCCACGATCGTTTTTAGTGAAAACTGTCGTGGAAGCTCCTCCTTACACGACCGTTTTGTGTGAAAACCATCGTGGAAGCCCCCCCCCCCACGACGGTTTGCACCAAAAACTGTCATGGATGCTCTCCCTTCCACGATGGTTTTTGGTGAAAACCGTCGTGGAAGCTCCCCCTTCCACAACGGTTTTTTGTGAAAACCTTTGTGGAAGGGGGAGCTTCCACGACGGTTTTTGGTGCAAACCGTCTTGGAAGCTCCTCCTTCC
>CAMOHE010044935.1:0-73660 GCA_946598075.1 Artocarpus hirsutus
TGTAATTAGCTAAAGGACTATAAGGTGATTATTAGTTGTACGATAGCAGCCTGTAAGGGTGTGTTTAACAATGCAATTAGAACTAATAGTTGGAGCAATTTCATTGTAACATGTGAAAGTTTTACATTGTAGACTATTTTTACTTTACATTGTAGCATGTGAGAGTTTTACACTGTATTAGTTTCAACTCGCACCCTAATTAAGAACTTCAAATATAACAATCATTTCATTCTTTTCTTTTTAGGTACAATCGTTTTGCTCTTTTATTACTATATTTCAACTTTTTCTTTTAGAATATCCAACTTTTTATTATTAAGTTGATCTTTACAGCCGTGGCAAGCATACTTTAATGCTAAAACCGCACTTAGACGCTATAAAAAAAAAATATATATATATATATATATATATATATATATATATAAGGGTTTAAATCCTCACCCAAGTTACATAAAAAAGTGGAGTTTTATGTGCCCCCATTGTTTAATTAATAATACAAACTTCCACATCATGTTAAAATGTCTCAAATAATACATAAAAAAATGTTTCAAATAAACCCAAAAAAAATCCAAATTATCGATCCTGCTGACAATCACCTTCCTCCCAATCTTGCGCGTTTCCAAATCTTGATCCTCATCACAATCACGATCTTCCACCCCAAAATCGAAGACTTTCAAATCTTTATCTGATGAGTGATGACAGTCACCTTCTTACAAACTGATTTTGTAGTACAAAAGCAAAAACTTCCAAATCTTGACCATGCTGACACCTTCTTTGAACTGATTTTGTAGTACAAAAAATTCCAAGCCGTTGTTGTTTTCCCCGATAGTTAAATGATAATTATTTGTGTGCAATTTTTAAAAAAAAAGGGATTGTTTGTGTGTGTGTGTGTGTATGTACTGTCGTTTCCTAAAGCTACGTGATTTGACAACTGTGATCTACATTTTGTTCATTTGACGTTTCTGTCCTTGGATTATTACAGATTTAAATTTGTCGCCTTTACTCTGTCGCTGGCATTGTGTTTTCTAACAGGACGTCGTTTCTCTTACCCGAGGGTGTTTCGAAGGTGGTGAGAACCATTTTTATTGTAGCATATAAGAGTTTTATATTGTAGCAATTTTTTTTATTATTACTGTAGTATGTGAGAGCTTTATACTGTTAATAACTGAGTTTGTGGTGGGAACCGCAATTCCCACCACTTTGCCAAACATCCAGTCAGTGTCGTTCTGAAGTTATTCTGACACCTCTTTGCATCTATTGACATCTCCATTCTCCCTTTTACACGCCCTTTTTAAATAAAATTACTTATGACAATATTACTCATTAATAAAATTACTTTTAAGTACAAAAGTAATTTAAAAAATTACTCATCACACTCTTAAAAATAATTTATTATGCCTTACTTTTTTAAATTAAAGAATAGAGATATTTACCGTTCAAGAGTCTCCCATAAAAAAGTAAATGGTTTTTTCTCTTCAAAATTCTTATTTTTTTTTTCAATTTTATTAATCATTGAACCCCTATTAAAATTAAAATTCTAGTTTCTTAGTATGAACAAAAAAGAAATTGAAAAGAGTTGCAAAAAAAAAAAAAACCACAATTCAATAAATTATATGTAATCGTGTATACTACTTAATTCTCCACAAGTAAAGGTACAAAGCTTAAATTCTTAGCGTTGAAACCGGAATCATATTTTTTATAACAAAAGTGGAATCATTTTTCAACATAAAAAAGAAAAATGTTTAGAAAAACAAAATAGACTCTTGGCGTAAAATTATTTTTTTAACGCATGAGATTGATATAATTTATAAAAAAAAAAAGGTGCGTCTCCTTGGGTGTAATCATGTTTGGTTGGTTGGGTTGGTGGTGGAAAAAAACTATGTAGGTAGGGGAGTAACAAGCAAAACAAGAGTAGTTTAAGAAAAGGTGTGTAAAAAGTAAAATAAGAGGTATCAATATATGCCCTCTACGTTTAAAGTTAATTTGATGTCGCTTTTTGGATGTATTTTGTCGTTTAGTTTTTTTTTTTCCTAAAAGATGTCGTTTAGTTGTTTGATATTGTTTAAAAAATATTGTCGATTTGATCTTGGAGTTTTCTTCTTGCAAAGAGGATGTCGTGTTTTGCCACTATTTTTGGTTCATGGTTACGGTGACTCAGCAAGCAAAAAAAATGTTATTCTTTTATTTGTCTTGCATTACTCAAATGCACTTATGCCCAGCTTGTTCAGAGAGTGTTTGGTAACATAATTAGGACTATAATTGAAATCAAAACACAATAATATGTGAAAAGTTTATACTGTAACAAATTTTTTACTTTACACCATAACAGTTGAAAACTAAATTTAACTAAATTTGCTAAACGAAGTCTCAGGTCTTGATTTCTCCGTTGTTGTGATTGGTTTTTGAAGCCTTCTACAAATGGGAAAAGTTGATGGATATGTTCAAGTAATGCCATGGACTTTCGGAGATTATGGCTTTAAATATTGGAATGCAAATTTATTTTATATTTGGCAAGAGTGGTTCATACCATTTTTTCAATTATAAATAATATAAAGCTCTCATAACAATAAAAAAAATTGCTACAGTATAAAACTCTCATATGCTATAGTAAAAACAGTTCTAACCAATAGTTTTCACCACCCTCTCAATAGTTGATTAATGGGCTAGACTTGCTTCTCATATCTTGGAAAAAGGGAGATGGTATACCACAACTTTCATATGTCGTCAGATTAATGCCACAACTTCTTTGTGGTTTGAATTTGTTTTTTTTTAATTTTTGACTAGCAAATTCGCATGACTCAAACCCAAAGCTCCAATATATGTGGCAAAAATCCGATTGTGAGGTTCTTTAAGGCATTCTTGAAAATTTCTCATAGTTTATAGAGTAAAATGGGTTGATAACGTGTCCATGAACATTGTATCATTAGGTGAATAATATAACTTTTACAAAGCGGTATTTGAATGTGTCGGTTCCATTTGGCTTATAGGTTCTAAATATATGGTTTGAACTTTTTGGGTTTAAAATAAAAAAATCTGAAAAGCGTGATTTGAAATTGTAATTTGAACAAACGTTTAGATGTTAATTGATTTTGACTTTGAAAAAAGGAAGAAAATTTAAAAATTTAAAGTTGTCTTTAGATGTGAACTTAAAGAAATGGGTTTGAACGGATTATTATATAGTTATTAAAAATTAATAGAAATATATTTAAAATAATATTAAATATGACGTTAATTAAAATTTTATGTATACAAAAAAGTAAAATAATTGATTCAAATAATAAATGAAACACTATTGTAGTTCGAGTAGCTTCAATTTTTGGGGGTAGAATTTGAGTTGAGTCACCTTTTTTATTCAACTCGTGACTTAAAAATTAGTTTCAAATTGGGCTTAAGTTTTTAAAGTTTTTTCGATCCAAGCGGCATCTCGGTTGGAATAATAGGTCCAAACATTTTGACCCTTCCATACAAATACCCTCACTGTTTTTTTTTTTTTTTTTTTTTAAATCATAATCTACATGTAATAGTAATACCGTGAATAACTAGGTTTCAAAAGTGATACACAATCTAATTTAATCAGGTAAAATATACAAATTATAAATCTAATTATTTACATGTATAACTTTAGAAAAAATTATTTATGTACAATAAAAAAACAATTTTGCCTTTTTTTAGGGCAAATAAAATTTTACCTTTTAGTTATACCACCAGAGAATTAGGAAATGAAGTAAAAATAACATTTTAATTTTTGTTCCCTTAAAATATTGTTCTCCAAATCCTTCCACATAAACGGTACAGTTTTTGCCAATTGAGTTGCTACCTCAAATTAAATGCCCTCATATCATAAGAGTTCAATAGCAGCAAAATGTGAAATTTTTTTATTTCATTATTATTCATAAGGTCATATGTGCCAAAATCCATAAGTTATCATTTTTATCATGTTTTTTTAATCATTTACAAGTTGACAATCAGTATCTAATTACTTACAAGATTTGGGGTACTTAATGATGATCATGATTTTGATTCCAAGGTTTCAAACTAATGTGATTCTTGGGTCTTGAGTCACTGACTTACACAAATAATATGTTAATCATCACCAGACAAAATATTTTTGGAGTTAAAATTTTGAAATTGAAAAGCCAAAAAAAAAAAAAAACATGCTTCTTTTTTTTTTTTGGAATGGAAAAAAAAAATGTTACATATGTAAGCTCATTATCGTCCTTTAAGAATACGTACTATTGAGTAGTTTGGTTGGTCAACAATACAAGTAGTTTCATTTAAGAGCTTTTTAAAGTTTTAGATGCCCCATGATAGGCCATGCACGCCATTAACATGTGTTGGGATACCAATCCAAGTTTTCCCTTATTATGCGATTATTAATTAATGGTTTTCCCTTCAAATTTATATATGTAGGTCTAGTTTTTATTTTTTTCTTTTTTATGTCACTAACGCGTCAAATTATTCATGTATTACCACATTTACCACAAGTTACTGTAATATGAAAACATTGACTATTGAAATTTTTTACCCGTGTGATTATTGATTACAATAATAACTATTTAATGATAATTACTTGTGGGGCAGTCGCATACAAGAAAATAATCAATACTAGTATTATATACGAAATAAGTTTTTATTAGTATCTAAAAATCTATTGATATGTCAACTCAAATTACCGTTAGAGTGGGAATTATATTTGAGAGGGTGTGAATTCGATCTCATATTATATATACATGTAACTTAATTTATTTCTGTGCGATATGGAAACGAAATTGAAAATGATGGATGAATAAGATAGAACATGACATAAACCTTGACATCGCCAATACTATTACAGTGTTCTTATAAAATATGGTAGGTGGTAGGTAAATGGACAAAATATGATGAAACTTCCACTTGGACCTGCGTGTTTTGAAAATCCTAGTGTCACTTTTTTTTTTTTTTGGTCCAAAATTGTTGCAATAATTAAACTTCCACATCTCCTTTTCCCTCTTTTTTTTTTTTTTTTTCCTGGTGTGTTTCGCAGCACAATCCATGTTTTGTTGTTTTTGGATTCTCTTTTTCCGTATTCCCACTTCATGTCTCAACTTATAAGACCAAAAGCCAAATTACACAAGCAAAGTAACACGGCAATTTCTGTTGTGGAACCAAGAAAGGTATCCACACCGGACTATATATCTCTCAACCGTCATATCTGTATAAAAAAAATAATTTTAACAAGATTTAATGGTTTTAAAACCTATATCACTAGTAAGAACCTCCCCGGGTAATAATTCAAAATAAAGGGGTCATCTTCCCACTATCTTTTTAACACTTTTGACCATCCGGATGATCTCTATCTTGATTTTTTGTTTGTAAACTCTTTTCTATTGGGCATAGGTTGGCCCCTTTACCATAAAGTAATAAATAATGACCTTATTCATCAGTTGTGGAAGAAAGGTGTTTAGCGGTGTTAATTATGGCTAAAAGTCAATAAAAAAGACTTGATTAAATTTCTTATGTCATTTCTTTAACCAATCACTCAAAGTTTTGATTTCATCTGGCCAATCCTCCACGTTTTAAGTGCATTTTACGCAAAGTCACCACTTCATAAATATATAAATATATATATATATATATTTTCTGTCTTCTTGTGTCTTTTTCAAGCAGGGTTTTTCCTTCAGGGTGTAGCAGAGTTAAGAGATAACAGATAAGTGAATGGAAAATTATAGCAAGGACACTTGGCTGAATGATTTTGATGGTAAAGAGAAGAAAATTAAAAAGAAAAAGAATAAAACTTCCCATAGTATGTATAACAAACAAGAATATTCACCTTTCAGCTTTCCCTTGGAATAGGTTGTTTAAGAAGTTTAAACTTTGTGGTAGCCATTAGTTTCTTTTATTATGCTAACACTTCATCTAGGATGCTCCGAATAAAACGGAAGAGAAAGATCATGACGTAGAAACTGAGTTAACCATGAAGAGAATCCATCTGTAATATCTAAACAAGGTCATAAAAGCACTGGGAAGCACTTTACATGAAACATGCCTGAGTAATTTGTGTTGGAAGGTTGAAACAGAACACTCAATTTTCATAGCTTGGTGAAATAATATTAGAATTATACAACCAAAATAGAGAGGCTAGAACCATTAACTAAAGAAGCTAAACATGTAGTAGCAATATTTTTGCTTTGCAACATAAGGCAGCACATAATTACAAATGGGAGTAATTCTAATAACGCATTGCTAAATCTCTTTCATACCTTTTTTTTTTTTTTTTTTTACTTTAATTATTTATTCTACGGTGCTTCTCGAGCAACAATGAGTTCCCCTAAACCATCAACATCACCCATTTCTGTAGACATTAACATGTCATCATCAGCTGTGAAATGATATTTGTCTCCTATGGCTCTTAGAAGTTGGTATACTTCAAACATTGTAGGTCTCTCCTTGGGAGTGGCCGATACACAGCTGCAAGCAACTTTGAGGAATTGGAAAAGCTCGCCGTCTACGCCTTTCCCGATCAAGGACTTGTCGATGGCTTCGCGAAGCTCGGAGCTGCCAGACAGCTGCGAAATCCACTCTGCCAAATTGCCCTTGAAGGTTTCCGGAGCTTTGGCAACATGGGTGGCTTTCTCACCAGTCACCAACTCAAGAAGCACAATGCCAAAGCTATAAATGTCTCCCTTTGGAGTGGCCACCAGAGTTCGGGTGTACTCGGGAGCAACATAACCCAGATCGCCAAACTCCCCATTCACAAAAGTACTCAAATGCGTGTCGACTGGGTTCATGAGTCTAGCAAGGCCGAAATCGGATATTTTGGGCTCAAAATCTGCATCGAGCAGCATGCATTTGGAGCTTATGTTCCGATGGATGACACGAGGATTGCAGGAGTGATGCATCCATGCTAATCCTCGGGCTGCACCTATCCCGATCTTGAGCCTAGTTGGCCATTCCAAAGGCTTACCACCCTCCTCCACGAGATGCAGTCGGTCGTGGAGGGTGCCATTAGGCATATACTTGTACACCAAAAGCCTCTCCTTCTTCGCCACGCAAAATCCTAAAAGCGGGACTAAGTTGCGGTGCTGTAGGCTCCCAAGAGTGGCCATCTCGGACAAAAACTCTTTCTCGGAGTGTTGAGATTCCTGCAACCTCTTGACCATAAGTGAACTGCCATCGTCGAGCACCGCTTTGAACATGGTTCCAGTTCTTCCGGATCCAATAATGTTGTCTTTACTGAAACTATTTGTAGCCTTCATGAGATCACTCAATCTCATTTTTGCAACTGACTTCTCAAACATGGAAACCTGAAGCATACAATATCAACCAATCAAACTCCATTTTTTGTTAACGGAAGCTAAATAAATAAATATTGGAAGGAAAAATGAATTGAATTAGCTTGCCTTGATGCCTTTAGTGCCCTTAATACTCCTTGCCCATTTGTTTCCTTCAGGATCCTCTTCCTTCTTCCTCACAGCGACTGTACGGAAGAAGAAGGTCAAACCGAGACCAACAGCTAATGCTGCAAAAGTTGAACCACCAACAGCCGATGCCACAATAACCACAGTGCGAGACTTCTTTGGAGGCGACTTGCAAGCGTCGAGAGGGACCCCACAAAGTCCTGGATTATTTGCATAGCTATCCGCCTTAATATCTTTATTTTGAAAATTTGGGACTGGCCCAGAGAGAAGATTGTTGCTCACACTAAATTGCTTAAGCCGAGGGAGCAATGCAAGTTCCGCGGGAATCTGACCTGACAACCGGTTATGATCAAGCTTGAGAACATTCAAGTAAGAACAGTTCGAGAGCAGGACCGGGATAGACCCCGAGAAGTTGTTGGACGAGAGATCAAGACTTGTTACATAGGTAACGAGTGTGGATATATCAGTCGGAATCGGTCCAAAGAGCTTGTTGCTTGAGAGATCCAACCCCGTTAAGCTCGAGCAATTCTGTATCCCCCGAGGGAACCGGCCCTTGAGCCCCATATCCGAAAGGCGAATGTTGAGAACTCTGTTCTCATCAGGGTGCCAGCACTCCACCCCAGTAAACTTACAGATATATCCTTCGGTATTGTTGTTGAAATTCCATGAAGAGTTCAAATAGCCATAAGTGTCTTCTAGTGACGCTTTAATACTTTTCAAGCAATAGATATCAGTCTCAAGACCAAGAATTAAGCTTGAACGGATCAACAGCCATAGAACAATACAACCAGAAATGTCAAGAACTCGGCTACTCAGCAACATATTCTTGGAATATGTATACACACATATATATGATATAGCCAACAAAATTCCCAAAAGAGATGCCACTTTATTTCTACCAAACACAAGACCTAAAGAACTCACATAAGAATTAGCCTAATTTCTCGAAGCTAAAATAACAACTCACATAAGCCTTAGCTTCAGTAACAACAGCAACAAAAAAGCCTGCAAACAAGAACCAATTCAGTTTAACAATTTTGCTTACACAAAACGCAAAAGAAAGTCAAAATTCAGCTGACCCAGTTGAGTTGACTCCGTGGTAAATAAGGAAAAAAAATTAACTTTCTTAACTAAATTAAAAAGAAAAAAAGGTAGAAATGAAAGTAGTGAGAGAATTCAAGAAAGACCCACCTGGGAATTCACAAATCACGACCCAAATTTGGAGACAAGAACAGAAAACCCACTGTTGGGTTGTTGAATCAACTACTGGACTTGTTTCCTTTCAGAAAGAGATTAAAAAAAAAAAAAAAAACTCCATCGGTTTCCCAAAAAAAAAAAAAAAAAAACCCCAAGTCTAGTAAGAGGTCTGAAGTTAATAATCTTAAAACCATGACAAAATTCAGAGACTTTTGAAGAAATAGAAAGGAAAAATCGGAGATGAGTGTGAATTGTGATTCGGTTTGGTAGGAAAAGGAGAAAAAAACTCTGGGAATTTGGGGTGCGTTCTGATGGGAAAGAAGGATTGAAAGAGAAGAGATTGGACAGATAGAGAGAGGTTTTAACGGGTCAAATAAGGCCGGCCATATTCGTCAAACTTAGCGACGACTTAGACCAATAGAGATCACCATAGACTTTTTATTTTTGAGCGCTTGACTTGCTATTTCACATTAATTCTTATAGACGAATTTAATTAAAAAAATAAATAAAATAAAATTACGTTGTAAACGTTTCAGAATAATTTTTTTTTTTCAAAACCAAAAAAAAAATTCAATGTTAATATCAATATTATTGGTTTAAATGCTTGACAAGTCACTCTTTCCTTTCCTTTTCCCTTTTTATTAATTTCTTCCGGGATTGCTTTTGAGGAATTCTAATATATATTTTTCCTTTCCCTTAAAAAAAAAAAAAACCTTTTTTTTCCCCTTACTTTGCTATGTCTATTATCTTAAATAAATTCCACCATCATCCTGGTTTGTCTTGTAAAAAACTCGTCTTCACCATTTCCAGTTTTCCCCATTTCCATTCGAACCTTTACCATTCTTAAATATTTTGCTTGATATTTCTTTTTTTGGCCAGAATTTTGCGTTAAAACTTAGGTTAATGAGACATGTGGCTTTTTTTATTTATAAAATTAAAATATGTCTACAATTTATAAATATTTTTTATATGTCCCAATGCAATGTATAAAGATGTTAATGACCATAATAATAATATTGTTAGTTTTAATTTATTTTTTTAGAATAACTATAATATACGTATATAAGATTTCAAACAGATTACGATCTTTGGAATTAAAGCGTTTGTTGCTTAAATTTAAATTGGTATCTAAAATGATGATTTTAAAATTCCCTAAAAAGATATAATTTTTTTATCGACAAGTTGGATTTACGGAAAAATTAGAATTAGAGTGTTGTAATTAAATTAATGATGTAGTCTTACTGACAAATTAGAATAAGGTGTTGTAATTAAATTAATAACATAGTATTATTAAGTCTTTGTTATGTGTCTTACTGGTAATATAATTGATATATAATTAAGTTAATGATACGTAATAATAATGATACGCAATAACATTCATTTCTTAAGACCTTAAGTAAATAATATTTCTTTTTTTTTGTAATATGTAATTAAATTAATGATGTAGTATTTATTAAGTCTTTTTGTGTATCTTATAGGTTATATAATTGTTATATCGTTAAGTTAATGATATGTAATGATAATGATACTCAAATGTAATATGTTAAAATAAGAAATATACGTGTATATTTTTTTTCCTAATTTAACTATTTAAAAAATTAGAAAATTTGTTATTAAAATTTAAATACATGATACTATTTAGTTATAGAGTATTTTAAGGTTCTAAATATATGAAATTTTAAAAAAGGGACATATAAGTGAATTTGCATAATGAAAACAAATATTAATTCACTCTTTAAAAAATAGACAGATTATTTAATTTTTACTAAAAACTTACTGTTGGTAGATTCGTCAATTAAATCAGTAGCATTATTTTTTTGGGTTATTTTTCTTTTTGTATCATGTATTTTAAGTTTATTTTCAATGAGATTTTAAATTTATTTAAACACTATATCTTTTATTTTTTATCTCATCAAAAATTAAGATTTGTTGTCACATGTTTCCGTCTTCTTGACTGTCCCATAATTAAATTTTGGCATCTAAGTGAATAGTTTAATTACTTTTGATATTTAAATGTGTCTTTAAGTAGTTAAGTTTAAGTGTTGTATCGAATAAATAATAGGGGACGTTTTCATGAAATTGGGACAGCATATTTAGACTTTCTCATCAAATGTATGTGTTCTAATTAGATTTAATACATAAATTTATATTATTTTCTAATCAAACTTCAATTTTGATCTAAAAATTGTCCAAATTATTATTGAACATAAAACTCAACAAAAAATTAAACGAAGGATTTTGATCTTAAAAATGTCTATAATACCATCAAATGAATTTTTTGTATGTTTTTGTTTTTTATTTCATCTTATTTTTTAAAAGTTTTAGTTTTTTTCTCCTTTTTTAAGAATAATTTAGTCACTTTAGATGTTGAAATCAATTATTGACTTATATAGCGTATAGATTTATATATTAAATCTAATATAAAAGTATATACTTGATGAGATTAAAAACTGAAGATATAATTTTGAATAAACCTAAAATAAATAGTATAAAAAAATAAATATTCTTTTTTTTTTTTTTTGAGAAACTTGCAATATTGTACAGTCATATTCACTCTCCACAACTCAAATAAATAAATAAATAAATAAATCAGTGACTAAGATAGCCGGTACATTTTGTATTTTAAGAATAAGAATAATGTTTTTTTAATGAATATTTTAAGAGTAATGTTATTAACGCTTACTCATAAAAAAAATTATACAAAGTTTTTTTTTTTAAAAGGTGTTTGACAGTTATGGTTTGGATCATTTTTTTAATTATAAACAGTGTAAAGCTCTCACATGTTACAATAACAAAAAAATCGATACGATATAAAGCTCTTACATGTTACAATAAAAACAATTTTAATTAACAATTTTAACCATCTTATTACACACACTACTAATAAAGTATTACTCAAGTACTATGCACATGGAGTCGCTGCCTTTTTTTTTTTTTTTTTCAAAACTTTAAATAAGACAAATCATTGCCATCTCATATAAATGTGTAGTACAAAATCTGACCTATTGTATGATAAGACATTAGAATATTTGTCAAAAGTTAATTAAAATTAATTTTTTTGTTTAAAATATTATAAGAGATTTATATTATTGTAATTTTTTCTTTTATTATAGCATGTGAAAATTTTATATTATTCTTAACAAAAAAGTTGGTTCTAACCTACCATATTGACAAAGTTGGTTCTAACCAACTTTTCAGTTAGTAACAGTTTAAAGCTATTACATGCTACAAGTAAAAGAAAAAAATTGCTACAGTGTAAAGCTCTCATATGCTACAGTATTAACAATTCTATTCAATAGTTCTAACCACTGTATCAAACACTATATTTCTACTCTTTTTTTTCTTAGGTTAGGTAATGTTTCTACTCTCTAGCGTTACTCATATATATATATATATATATATATATTTACATTACTATGAAACATTTTTCTGTTTTTTTCCCCCTTTTTTGTGTCATTCTCACCTCATCTTTCAGTTAGTTTAAAAACCTGACCCCTCTTTATTAATGAATCATAATGATGCCCAAGCGAGCATTTTTCCTACTTCTTATTACATTTATGATCATGATTATCAAATTCCTATTGTTAAGTAAATAATTATGAAAAAAAGGTTTAATTCAAAAGAACCCATGTTGCAACTTGATATAAGTTTGGAGTATATATGACTTCATGATTGGACCGCAAGATCTGAAATAGAACATCATTTTCCATTAGGGAGGAATATTTCCAGAAACAAGAAAGAAAATGAAAATTTTGGTTTTATTTATTTTTGTTCGTAAAATTTTTAAAAATATTTTTATATATTTTTTGAGATAAAAATTTTAAAAACACACTTAACACAAATTTTAAAATAAAAATACTTTCACCTATTTTAAAATCAATACTAAACATTTTGTATTTTCTTGAGCAGTACTTTAAATGCTGAGCAAAGGTGGCCAATAATTGCTCCGGCCACCGGGAATTTTGAGTTCCGTTTACGGGCCGAGATCAATTCAATCAACTTATATCCAAAATATTATTTATAATTGATTTAAACTGATACAAGTGTAATGTTTTTTTTTTCTTTTTTTACATATTATAATATTTAAACTAAAATTTTAGTTTAAATTAAAATTCTTAAATACACTAATAAATAGTCTAATTCAAACAACAGTTCAAACACCGACTCACAATTTAAAACAATACATCATATGCTGTCGTAAAAATTATACTTTTGTTTTTTGTTTTGTTATTTTTTTACCTCCATAGAAACTTAAGCTTAACAATGTCGTAACCTTTTCATTCCAAATTAACTACCAAAAAAACTTTTTTTGATCCAGATCAATTCATGCAATTCTTCTTCTTGTACTTTTAAAACCGAGAGAACAAATTCCTATTTATATAGCCCTTGAAAATTTGTCATATATATTGAGATTTTTAATAAAATTTTTAAGTAAATGCACTAAACTTCTATATAGAAGCACTGATTAACGTAACGATAGAGTGTGAGAGAATAGTTTCAATTTAAGAGTTTAAACCGTACACTAAGCATATGAAACATTTATAATGTAATATATTTTTACTTCATACTATAAAACATAAGAGCTTTACATTATTTGCCGTTTGAATTTTAGAGTTCAAATTACTTTCCCAAACATCCTAAACTCAGGTTTTTAAAAAGCAATACAAACACTAATTTGGATGGCAAAATTCAATATAGATACAAAATCCAATTTAAACCTTAACTTTCTCAATATGAATTGATGAACCGAATGGGCCATGAACAGTGATGAATGAAAAGCATAATAGTCTTTAGTTTTGATCTGTGGTTCAAATGACAAATTTTTCGTCATCGCAACATTTTGCGTTATAAATTTTAAAACATAAGATATACTTTCATTACATTTTGAAACATTGACAAACTTTCCCCTTACATTAGTTTGTCAACAAGGAAAAAAAAATCACATGTCATGTACACAAGTCAAAGTTAAAGATTTTTTTTAGTAGGTAGTTAGGTTATCTTTGATGCAAAAAGAAAGGAAAAAAATTGCTTCTCAAAGATGTCATATCTAGACTAGATATTGATCGAGACAATTATGAGTAGGGTTGTGTAGAGGAGACTGAAAACCATAGAATAAAACAATTCGACGGTTTATAAACCGTTAAATTGATTTCACATCAAATCATTTTTTAGACCGACGGTTTATAAACCGTTAAATTGATTTCACATCAAATCACTTTTTAGCGAGGGTCTAGTCTAATTTATGAAATTTAAAAAAAGGTATAATTGAACTGGACATAGATATGACATTGTTACGATCTTCTTAAGAGAATTGTACAGACACCGTAACATGTAAAATAAGAATCATGACATTATAGTTATTTAAAGGCAACACTTGCATTGAAAATGTGCAAGACCAAGAAATTTATTTATCCTTGCATTGAGATATCTTCCCCCACATGTTGTGTTGAAATCTCCTTCTCACCCTGTTGAGAGCAAACGACCCCACCATAGCAACGGTGGATCTGGTTCGTCCTCTACTCGTGCAACGTTGTGTTTTCCGCCCACCCTTCACCATGGCGGCTTCTCCTTTGCCCCTATCCTGCCACATGACAACTTGTGCAAACACACCCAAGAGAGTTTTTGTGAACAGTTTTCCCCCATGTCTCCGCCCACAAATCATCCACTATCACGCTAAAAAAGTAGATAAAGAGAGACATCAAGAGAACTTGTATGATAAATAGGAAAAAGAAACATACCTTTTCAAATTTCTCTTTACTATTTTCATTAACACTCTCTACTACAATGGCACGTTTCATTCATAGCTAGCGAAAGCGGTATGTTTGTTATGGTTTCAAAATACAGGAGGAATAGAGGTTACTTTATGAAATTTTTGGGGAACAAATAGTTTCAAGGTCCAAAGCTTGGTTAGAAGTTTTAAATTTTGTTCTAACATTAAAATTATTTTGCAGGCATTTTTTTAATCTACCACTGGAAAACCTTATTTCTGTTAATATTTCCTGCAAAAAATAGGTCTAGTACAATTTTCTTCTTTATATATAACTCCAATAAAACATGCAAAATTCTCTGGATCATTCTTTTTTGAATCAATATTTTTTTCCGAAAACATTTCTTCTGAAACTCGTTTGGCTGCTGAGTTGTGTGTCTTTCGTCTTGTTGTTCGATACACTACCGGTTTTACTTGGACATTTTGTAAGCTTTTGTATGGCAAATTTTTTTTTTTTTTTTTGCCAAAAAAACGAGGGTCAACGGTGTCTTTATACCCCTAGGCCAACGCCATTAGAGTAATCCACTGGTATTAGAGGTGGAATGATAAGACGTCCACCAAGTTTCTACATATAAGACCTCAAAAGTACATGGTGTTTACATCATATAGCCCAATACTCAATCTCAGCCTTAGCACCCATGGTAATTAAGGCACAAGTGAGTTTGAGTGTCTTAAAATTTATAAATTTGTCCCTATTTTGTAAGAAAACTATAATTATGTCTTGACTAAATAATTAAGGTATATTGTTGTGGCCCATATTAAAAAAAATTATGACTCTCTCCTAACTTCATCCTTAAAATATATAACTACAGATAGAGAGAGATAGAGAGATTGGAAAACAAAGAAAGCATGGCCCCTGTTTGTTCTTGTTCTTATAATATTTAAAAATGTTTTTGTACGTTTTTTAAGGTAAAATTTTTAAAAACACTCTCAGCATAATTTTTAAAAAATTTTCATTTATCAAAACAAAAACGTTTTTATCTATTTTGAAAACAATACCAAACTTTGTTTTCATTTTTTTTTGGTTTTTCTCAAATTTTTAGAATTGTTTTCAAAAAATTTTTGGGCCTAAAACATTACCGTACCGAGTTTCAAAATCATATTTATTTTGTATATTTTTAAAAATGAGAAAAAAACACTTTTTAAAAAGAGAACTAAATAGCCTCGAAGTATCAATATGATGTTTCCTTGCAGCAGAGTATTAAAATTTATATATTTATCTTTATTTTGTAAGAAAAATATAACTTTACTCTAACTAAATAATTAAAATGTTTTGTTGTGTCCTCGTATAAAAAAAAAATTATCTCTACTCTCACTTTATCCTTACAATATATAACAATATTTTTATTTAATAAAATGTTATATCTATTTTTTTTTTTTATCGTTTCTATTGTAAAACTTTTCTCGCTCTGTCACTTCTCATATTATTATAATACAAGTACCAAGATAAAAACCACATAGCAAGATAAAGATAGATATTTTTTATTAATTTTTTTAAGTCAGTCGTCAGTGGAGCACATTAGGAGAAGATTGGTGGTTACTTTAAGAGCACTCCGTCGGCTCATCAAAGCCCGGCACATCCACTTGCCCAAAGCATCTCCAATTCACGCTTTTACTTCACCCGACAAAAACAAAAGACCAGACCGAACCGAATTGCCCAACCGAGAATTGGCTAGCTGGCCTGCCAGTAGCAAAGAAGGGAGTGCCCATAAAAAGCAAAAAAGGAGGCGCTAGAGAGAGGGGGTTGCGATAATAAAACATCCCTCTCTCGCTTATCTCCAACTTTCCTCTTTCCTCTCTCTGTCTTTGTGTGTGTGTCTATGTAGGGATTTGCAGAGTAGCAGCCACTCATCTCGAACCCACACCCCCTTCCTTTCCCTAATGGATTGATCCTTCGTTTCTCCGGCGAAATTTCTCTTCTCTCAGGTAAATTTCTCCTCTTCTATCGCTTTCGAGCTTGTTTTCTCTCTTCTTTTCGCTTTTTCTGCTCAGATCGGCACCGTTTGTTTCGGCGGAAAATGGAGCCATTTTCTGTGAAATTTTTGTCGGTTTTCGGTTGGTAGAGCTCGGTGAAGAGAGTAATTGAGTCTGGAGTGGTTGATTTGGAGAAATTGTTCGTTTTTTTAGCTGCTTTAAGTAACTTTTTTTTTACTGTTTTGTTTTATGTTTTGGTTCGGTTAGGGTTCGATCGCTGTTGTGGGTTTGATATCTTGCGATCTTTTAGTTGGTTATTTTGTTCGTCGAATTTCGAGCTTGCAAATATCAGTGGTGAGTTTTATTTTTTCTCGCTTTTTTATAGAATTTTAGTTGAATTTTTTCCCGCGTTTTTTTATTTTTTTTTTTCCTTTCCGATTTTAGCTACTTATGTGCAAGTTTCTGAGTTTGATTCACTTGGGGTTAATGTTCGTGAAGATTTTAGCTTCACTTTGCCTTTGGAAGGTTTAAACTGATTATTACTGCATTTTACGAGATGATCAGAGAAGTGAAAAGGGGTTTAGAAACTTCTAGAGACTGGGTTTTGGAAAATTTCGTGGTACCACGTTCGTTGACAGTCTTTTTTGTTCCTTCTAGTGTTATTTATTGAAAAGGAGTGTTGAGATAAGTATGTGGATCAGCTACATGGGTTGAGTACTAGTGTAGCTTAAGATTTGTAATTCTATAACACCTTCATATCTATTTTGTTTGGAATTCTATTTTTGGCTTGAAAGGTTTATGGTAAGAATATTCAGGCATGCTTTGAGGTACGAGACAATTTTGGCTTACATCCTGATAGAAGACTTTTGATTTTGATTTCGTGTTACATGCATGACACTATAGAAATTCAATTATTTCTGTGTAGGTTGTGTGGTTTTTAAGATGTTATGTATTTAAATTTCGTGCCCCACAATGACCCTAGATGCGCATTGGACACCTATGACTGTTGGTATGAATGGAATACTTAGTCCAAGGAAAAAATGGCATGTGAACAAGAGCTAAACATATATTGAATTCAAATCATGAAACAAAAGTTACGAATAATTGTTGAAAGGATTGAAAAGCAATTATTAAGCGCTCATAGTGGGTTTGTGTTTAGTGAAGTAAATTTCTAATAACTTAAGGCTTGAGGTGTTGCATAGTGGTTTGTATTTTCCCTGATCTAAATTTTATCATTGATAACATATTGTATTTTTTATTTCGTCCCTGTTATATATGAAGTGTGATTATATCATGTGTATCAACTTTTAGTTATACTCCGGTGGTGCATAAGCAATGCATGAATTGCAGATTCTGACATTGTGATCATTTATAAAATTTCAAAGAAATGATCTCTTTGTGGGTCACTCAAGGAGAAGTTTTTGGATTAGGCAACGTCGTAGGTATAAGGAGCTTTTGGGTTAGTTAACATGGCATTTGGAAATAGGTCTTTAGGTAGCATGTGTTGTTGAATCTGGTTGTAATATCAGTTTGCACAATATTGAAATTTCAATTACTTAAGCATATTTTTTTGTTTCTAGAACATGTTGCATCGGATTATTTTGTGTTTCTAGAATATATTGCATTGGATTTCTTATAACACTGCCCTATTTTGTTTCTTACTTCCGTACCTGCAGATTCTCTATCATGGAAGATACTCAGTCAGTTGCTACATTGATAGACTCTACAACCTCTAAAATACAACAGCTTCAGAAAGCATTTGCTGAACTTGAAAGCCACCGAGCCATAACCCTTAACTTGAAATGGAAAGAACTTGAAGAACATTTTCACGGGCTTGAGAAGTCCTTAAAGAGGCGTTTTCATGAATTGGAAGACCAAGAGAAGGAGTTTGAAACCAGAACAACTGAAGCCCAGCGATTGTTGGAGAAGCAGGAAGCAGTTATAGTGGCCAAGGAACAAGCTTCGCTGGAGAGGCTTCAACAGAAGAGAGATGCTGCTGTATTTGCCATTATCACTGCTCGAGAGAAGCATAGGAAGGTATCGTCTGAGGAACCGGCTGTCATCACTGTTGTCTCTGTTGAGAGTGAAGTTGAGGAACCAAGTTTGGAAGACGCACCTCAGGATGTGATAACTTCTGGTGGTAACTTAGAGGGGATGAAAAGTCCTGAAGAGGGGAATGTTGATGTGAAGTCTTATCCCGAGTTAGTGAAACTATGCAAAGAGATGAACTCAGAAGGGCTTCACAAATTTATATCGGATAACCGAAAGAATCTTGCTGCTATAAGGGAGGAAATTCCATTTGCATTAAAAGCTGCAACCAATCCTGCGCTTTTTGTGTTACACTCTTTGGAAGACTTCTACCGTGTGGAAGCTCCCAATATGGATGAGAAGAAGGACGCAAATCTTGTTGGTCTTCGCCGAACGTGCATCATGTTGATGGAGTGTCTGAGCACATTGTTGACAAGCTTGGATTTGGTCTCTGCTTCTGAGATAATCACAGAAGAGGTTAAGGAGCAAGCAAAAGCAATTGCTGAAGAATGGAAGCCAAAGTTGGATGCTTTAGATCTGGATGACAGCAATGGGAACTCATTAAAGGCTCATGCATTTCTGCAACTTCTGGCCACTTTTGGTATTGCCTCTGATTTTGATGAGGAAGAATTATCCAGGCTAATACCAATGGTTTCTCGTCGTCGCCAAACAGCTGACTTGTGCCGTTCCCTTGGATTATCTGAGAAAATGCCAGGTTTGTCTTTCAGTGTGCATGCGACAAAAAGCGTCTTCAAGATCGGCTGTTAAAACTTTCACCAACTTATTTGCACTGCTTTGAACTCCTCACCTTAGCTTGTCAAAACTGAATATGTACTTTGACATCGCTGTTTTGTTTCTCCTTTTTTTTTTTTTTTTTTCCTTTCTTCCATTTCTTCTTCTTCTTCTTCGTTCTTTTTTTAATTATTTTTTAATCACCATGTTGCAAAGCTTTTTTAATCATTTTTGAACATTTTCCGTGAGGTTCATATTGCTTTGTGTATTCACAGATGGATCAATATAAGATTCAGCGGCTTGGCTTGATGGACTAGATGGGAATACAACATTCGAAAAAGAGGAATTTATTTCAATGCCAATCTAATTGTGTTTTGATTAAATTCTACAGGTGTGATTGAAGTATTAGTTAATAGCGGAAGGCAAATTGATGCAGTCAACTTGGCTTTTGCATTTGAACTCACAGAGCAGTTCTCTCCCGTGGCTTTACTGAAATCCTACTTGAAGGAGGCTAGAAAAGTTTCTTCACCAGCTAAACCTGGAAACACATCTCCAACAGTTGGAGTTCAGGTGGGACCACTCCTAGCCAAATTGAAAATTGTGGTTCTAATTTGGTCTTTTTTAAGTTGAGAGCCCAAAGAATAAAACCAAAACAAGGGCCAAACAAGTCAACAGTAATGATCCCAATACTAGACTGTGTGCGCCAATAAATTAAAGCTTAAAATGGATATTCCGAACAGATTGCAGTAGTAATAATGTCTAACAATTGTATTCTTGTCTCAGACTGAGGTGAATGAGCGAGAGCTGACTGCTCTTAAGGCTGTTGTCAAGTGCATTGAAGATCATAAACTCGAGCAGCGGTACCCTGTGGATCCCCTCCAGAAGCGGGTCCTCCAGCTGGAGAGGGCCAAAGCAGACAATAAAAGGGTGACTGAAGCTGCAAAGCCTCAACCCAAGAGACCTCGAGCCAGTGGTGTCGGGCCTCGTGTAGCTAACGTTGCTGCTGACAAGACTTTTTATCCTAGAGTCGCTGATAATAGGTATCTGCCACAGTACATGTACGACAGGCCCTATGTTTACCCGGGTCCAAATGACAACCACTGCCCCACTCTCATGGGTTCTGCAACTTATAGCATCTCTCCCGGACATGGCAACTACTTTGCAAATGGCTACCAATACCAGACTGCGTATCTTCACTAAGTTAGTAAAAGATGGCCAAAAGGTGACTATGGTCCTCTCATTGTAACGGTTAGTCTTAACTCTGCAGTTACTTGATGTTCCACTGTATGAATGAATTTAGTACTTAAGAAAATAACCCCAAAAAAAAAGAACAAAAAAAACTCTTGTTAATTTGTTAGTTGATGTACCAGAACAGATTTTAATCTTCTAATATATGCACTTTTGTTTTTCTTTTGTATAATCGCTTCCATCTTCATTGTGTTGATCTTGATTGCGTGCTTCAATGATGACTTGGGACGAGATTGCTAATATTATAAACAGAAAAAGCCTGCTACTTTTGGTTTTTACACTCTACAGGTTTCGGGTTTTGGACCCATTTAAGAATATGATTCTTGAGTTGTCTTTGATCTACATCTGAATCAAGGCCTAACTGAAAGCCTCTCTATCAGTGGATCTTTTTGAGAATACCTTCAATTTTGACCAAAACGGAGTTATCAAGGGTAGATTATTAGGACCTATTATTGGAATGAGCCTCCAGTACTGTTTGAGCGGGCTAACGTTGTTGTTGATCTTGGAACAACTCTTTTGTTTTTTGTTTTTTGTTTTCTTTTTTTCGAAACTAGTTGCTATTCTTTGATGTTTAAAAATTGAGATCTTAAAACAGATTGAGATTTTCTTAGGATATTGCACAAGAGAATCTCTATTATTTTCATTTTTTAAAAAAGATCTCTACTCTTTTTTTTTTTTTTTGAGGAAGATCTATTCTATTTTCCCCTTCACTTTATTTTGTTTATAAAAAAGTAAGCTTCCAAACAAACGTCTAGCCTTTCTTTGCTAGTTGATTTATATTTTAGGTGATTATTATTTTATTTTTTTTGCCCGCTTAACGGTGTGGATAATCTTATATTTAATCAATTTTCAATATTAGTGTGTCTATCGAATTCCTTTCGAGTTTAAAATTAAAGCTCGTCTGAACAGGAGCAGGCTCATAGCTCTTCGTATTTTGAAAAGGGAATGGAGATCAAAGAGCCAAATTCAGAACAACAATACTTTTTACCTGATAAAAAGAGACATTATATGTTAAACTACATTCAATGAACGTACCCATAATTCTCTCTCCTATACTGTTTAACATTTATCTAAATGTTTCAAGTTATTAAGAGCTTGTTTGGCCAAAAAAAGATTGTCTTGCTCAATTTTTTGAAGCTGCAGTTTTTCAATTTTTTAGTTCATTTTTTGTATAAAAAAACATTGTTTAAATTTGTTAGTTTAAATAACATATTTTTTATCTCGAAAATTATAATAAATAATTTTTTTTTTCAAAATTAATTGTAGTAAACAATAGATTTTGAAAATATTTGTAATAAATGAAAAATTTATAGGGTAAATAATTAATTTATCCCTTTATTGACAATACAAATAATTTTTATTTATACTATAAATAAATGTAAGATGTAAATAATTTATTTACCTATTTTTTACAGTATAATCCTTATTTATATAGAATAAATTATTTATAGTGTAAATCAATTATTTACCACAAATATTTACAACATATGCTATTTATTTCAAAAGTTTCAAAAAAACTGGTTATTTTCCTCATTCTACCTTTTGATCTTTATGAAAATTCTTAAAAAAATGTTGTATAATCTAAGTAGATTGGGGCACATCAGACACAAATTGATGTGGCCTAAATGTATAATTTTTTTAATTTAGGGTGGGGGATTAACATTGCATCTTATATATGGTAGCATGGAATCACCACTAAACAATGCATGCAACTGCATCTATAAATTTTTTGGGGTTGGTAACATAATTATACCTCTTGATTTTAATTGTTTCTTGCTTTATCTATTTGTTTTTAGAAACTATAAATGTCTCTTTTAAATTAAAAATATATATTTCAATTTCATTCTAAAAAATTGACAAAACAACGTAATCATCCTTAAAGAATTATCAATAAAAATATTTTATAAATTTAAAAACATAAAAAATGATGAAACAAAATATAAAATTTCAAAAAAGAAGATCTTAAATTTTAGGGCTTTTTAAATGTTAAAATGTTTTTTTTTAAATATATTTCAAAAACAAATTTAGTCTAATTAAGAATATCATTATCTTATCTCTATGATTTTTAATTTAAAAGTTTGAAAAAAAAAAAATTAAAACAAGTTTTTCAAATTTAAATGATACTAAAAGATAAATAAAAAATAATCAAAACAAGGAGTTGTAGTTTTGTAATTAACCATAAATCTTTGTAGAAAAGCAATAATAGGCAAATTAAAAAAAAAAGAAAAAAGATGAGCTAAAAAAGATTGAGATTGACAGAGAAACACAAAAAAAAAAATCCTCCTAAACAAAATAGGAAAAAGAAAAATAACTAAATAGACAGAAACGTACTAGGAAACCAACTCCTTATACGACTAGAACTACAACTGCTATGTCTGTATAAATACGCACCACCCTTCACCATTCATGAACAAGCAGATTGTTTCAGCAAATCTAATAATTATAACAAAACCAAGCAAATTGAAGTCCTTGTATCCCAAGAAAGATGAGTACTAGTACTGCTTTCATGCAAGTCTACCAATGTTATCCGATCTCGCACACCGGACAACGTCATCTTGAAAACGGCGACAAGATCATACTGCCTGCCTCGGCCTTAGGCCTCCTATCCACAATGAGGATTGAGTATCCAATTCTATTCAAACTCGTAAATCCGAGGGCACAAAAAGTCTCCCACTGCGGAGTCATGGAGTTCACCGCCGACGAAGGGAAGGTTTTCATGCCCAGCTGGCTCATGAGGAACTTGGACATTCAAGAAGGAGACTTCATCACCGTGAAAAGCGCTTTTCTTAAGAAGGCGACGTTCGTGAAATTGAGACCCCACGAGATGGCTTTCTTGGAGTTGTCTAACCCCAAGGCTGTTTTGGAGAGAATTCTTAGGGGTTTCTCTTGTTTGACTGCTGGTGATAATATTGTCATCGAGTATAATGGTAGGAAGTTTTGTATTGATGTGTTGGAGACTAAGCCGGATGAAAAGGCCGTGAGTATTATTGACACCGATTGTGAAGTGGATTTTGCTCCTGCTTTGGATTATAAAGAGCCCGAGAAGCCAACCACGGCGGTGGCAGTGGCGGAGAAGGTGGAAGAAAGAGCAAGAGAAGAAAAAGAAGTGAAGTTTAGGCCGTTTGTGGGAGTGGGGAGAAGATTGGATGGAAGATCATCATGTAGTGGTGAGCCTATTAAAGAAGCGAGTACTTGTGGTGATAGTACTATGCAAGGTTTTGATTGTTGTGAGAGCAGTGGAAGTACAAGCAGCAGACGAAAAGCTGGGAAGCTTGTGTTTGGCTCTTCGGAGGTGGTGAAGAGTCCTGGTGAGTCTCAGAAGGTAAAAGAGGATAAAAAAGAAAACAAGGAAAAAGAGGAAGAAAAGGGTTTTAAGCCATTTAATGGGAAGAGTTATAAGTTGAGTGGTTAGTTGAAGTAGGAATACTCTTTTTTCTTTTTTTCAATTTTTCCGTTGCTAGAAACTTCTTTTAGTTTTTTGACCATGTAATTGATTTTTAAGTTAATAAGATCTTTTACTTGATTAGTTTTATTTACTTGCGTATGGATATATGCAATCTGAATGTTATTGTTTCAGTTCATATCACGCATATGTTATTATAACTCATATAATCCTTAATTTTAATTGATTGAGTTTGTCAATATTAATGTTTATTGTTTACTAATTATTGATTATAAATTATTTAGTTATATTAGCAATTAGCATAACTCCAAACATAGTAATTTGGATTTGATTTTTTTTGGCAAGTTAAAAGTTGAAAGAGAAAATGGAAGGTTACAGATGGAAAGTTGAAGCTGACCTTTAATAATTGCCAAGTTTTAGGTAATTACATTTTGAAATGGTCTTAATTGTACAATAGCCCTAACACACTACTACAATTGCATGGAATGTAGCATCCAAGCACCAAGACAAATATTACATTGCTGACTCCTCATTTATTTAACAACCCTGGTTTCAATAAATATAGAACTAAAATAATCGTCAAAATTGGAAATTTGTAACTTGGATCTACAATGTGTTGAAACATCACTTTGTGGGCATTGATGGAGTTGGAGAGGACGGCGGTTTCAAATCCGGATACTGCAGGGCATCCAAAGAAAAAGAATGACTTATGGCTAACAGAAGTACAGAAACCATTGAGCAAAAATATGCTTGAAAGCTAATATTCACGAGAGAGAACATACATTAGGATAGGGAGAGGATGATGTTGCAACATTTTTCTTGTCTAGCGTGGACCCTGTGGAGCTAGCTATTGGTGCAAGGTTATTCCCTTGGCTGTCTCCTATTGCCGCATTGTTTTCGTTACTTCGAATAACTCCTCCATTCTCCCCACGTTCTTGCGACGCTTTTTTCTTCTTCTTAGGATAGATATGCACAGAAGGTGGCAAAAGAGTTTCCTGTATTTCCTGAAGAAAAGCAAAAAGGAAAAAAAGACTGATATTTTGAAAACCACACAAGTTGGCGCAAGAAGAGACGCCATTTTTTTTTTTTCGGCTGAGTAAGGGATGCCATATATGGGGTTAGCAAACGATATATTTCTGAATGTGAACAACTGTATAACAAACGCACATTGGAAGATAGCCCTAATGGAAGATGACATATTGTAAAAGGAATGACAGGAAGCTTACCAGCCACCCCTTTATGCCAGCAACCCCACCCTTGATCGCATAAGCTGCTTTGAAGCCATTCTTGAACAATAGTTCAGCCACTTTCAAAGAATTACCATCAAGACTGCCTTACACAACAAATTTGCTCATATTAATCCAAAATTCAAAATTTTAGCTCCATCACAAATGAAATTAAGTTAAGAAAAAACAACCAAAAAGAATTACCAAATCGGTTTTTCTGTCCGTCCAATTATTAAAACCTCAACAGAAAAAAAAAAAAAGGCACGACTTTCTTCTTACCTTTCGTGCTCTAATATGTAACATTACAACACTAACTCCCACTAAGCTGCACATATTCTTCATATTATCCGTTTTCGTCCAATTTCAAATAATTTACTAGATTGGAGACTCATTCTAGGATACTTTAGAAGTCAAATACCAAAATGAGATTTGTCCTAAAGCTCGGGACTAAAAATGAGAAACGGAACCAATGCATAAACATATATGCAAACGTACTCTTAAACGAATGTTCCTCTTCACAGTCCCGTTTCAAAGTTCCTAATTTTTCATACGCAATTTTTTATCTTACTAAAAAAGGCCATAACATTCTATAGAGGCCAAACATCAATCACCAAACAACACGTTCAGCCTTACTTGTCCAGAACACAGACAACGGTATTTGCCGGGTCCTTGAAGTTTCCCACCACTTTCTTCACAAACCCATCTTCATCATCCTCGGAAAATGGAACCTGCACGGCACTCTTATTCAGAATCTTTAGATTCGGAGTCTTGAGATACCTCAAGACCTTCTCCTCCCTAATATCCAAGAGCTGCACATTTGGGTCGTCTCGCAGCGTACGGAACGCATCAATAGCATATATGAACTTGTACTTTCTGAAATACTGCTGCGTTAGAGGTATAACAACAAGCCAAATGAAAGTACACCCGGCAACAAAAAAAGGGTTTCTGTTGAAAAAGTCATCAATGGAAACCAAGATTGCTTCCAAGTTTATTTTGTCCAAGACTTGCTCGGTTGAGGAGGACACTACCAATTCGGAAGCAGAGCAAGAAAGGGAATAAAATGTGGTAGTGCTAGTGATGAGGCTAGAGAGTAGAAAAGAGAGATGGGTTTCGGGTAAGGTTTGGAAGAAGGATGGGAATTTGAGGAGGGAGTTGGGATTTCTGAGTAAGAGATGGGTTTTCTCAGAGGAAGGAAAATGGGTTTCACAAGAAATGGAAGGAAGAAGGGATTTGTGGAGAAGAGAGAACGGTTTGGAGGAGAGCGGTTTCTGGTTTTTGAGGTGGTTTTTGATGGGTGGAGAACGGAAAAACACGGCAGACAGAGACCCCATGAAGAGTGAGGACAATTGCCAGAGTTTGTGGGGGAAGAGAGAGGATAAAGTCGTGTGAAAGACCTTAAGGGAAAAGAATAGAATGGGTTGGGCTGTTGGATTTGGGCTACACCCACTAGTTTAGTTTCTGGACCATCACAAGCCCAAACTTTTGCACTCCCTTTTTCATTTCTATTTCTATGACTATTATTTCTCGGGTAAGCTGACAAAAGTTGGAGCAAATGAGAGAATCTACAAGAGTGATTGTATTAGTAGAAATTTACAAACAAGAATGATAAGCCATTACTGAGCGTTACTAGTTATTGCAACTTGAGGCTGGTTTTTATCAATACTTTGCACACAAAGTTCCTTTTCAAATCCACTGACAATATCCTCCATGGATGCTCTGTAACTCTCCATTCCTGGGACACGCATAGCAAGTTCCAAACCAACATTCATCCATTTTTTGGCCACGTCAATCTGGCCTAGCCTCACAGGCAAGGCTGCCCTGTTCCAAGCGGTCGTAGCCAGCCATTTTCCCTCTTCAACGGGGTACTCGCCGTCTTTCAAACCCACCATTATTCGGTAAGCTTGCTTGTACATGCCATAAACAGCATCATCGTCTGCCTCCCCTCTGCGAACGTTAGCTACCGCTATGAGCTTCCGGACAATGAGAGCCACACTTTGGTACTCTGGCAAGGGAGAAGAAAGAAGAGCTGAGAGGCACTCGTTTAGGACAAAGGCAGCTGCTTCAAGATTATGCCGGGGACCCTGAGAGGCGTTTAGGCCTATCTGAAGGAGATACTTGGGATTGCAGGCCTTTGAACTAGCAAAGTTTTTCACTAGTAGTAGTTGTGATCCTAAATCATTGAGCCTTCCTTGTATATCATAGGCGCAGATGGTGTATATGAAAAGGAGATCGGCCTCAAAGCTGTTAATTTCATCATCATCAAGCTGAGAACCCGTTGACATTGACTTGAGTAACTGCACTCATGGCAACAATACAACACCATTACAAGGAGACATATTTCACATAGGTAATGACAATGCATAACAAATAGACAAAAAAAAAATGTTGTTCGTTACCTTTCCTGCTCTATCTAGAAGGTCCATAGTCTGTTTCACTTCTGTGTCAGTCAATGCAACCTTCCTCTGTTTCTCCATCGCTATCATGGCAGATACGCTAAGTATTAATGATTTGCATACCATGATATTGTTTTCTTCTGCTTTCCAATCAATTGGAAGACCGTACAGTTCTGATGCCAATCTCAGGAAATCAGCACATAACTGAAAGTTCTTCTCCTTCCCACTTTTTATCCCGAAGTTCCATGAGCTCACGGCAAACCAATTCCATTCCCGTCTTCCAATCTCCCCTTTTCCAAAGAAACAATTAGGCTCAAGTTCAGATGCTCGGTTATAAGCCCGTCTTACAAACTTGAGGACTTCCAGCTCATTGCCTGGTTCTTGACTTAGGATTGTTACCAACGTGCGTAGAACTACTACTTCTTTTGTTGGCATGGATTTTCCAGTGACATAAAAGTTGAGGAGATTTGACAGAGCGGCAACAGCTACAGGAAGAACATGGCAAGCAATGGCCTCGTGGGCTGATAGGGAGAGAAAATCAGGGCTAAAATCAAGGCAGGTAGTCATTGCTTGAATCTGATTGATAGCGCCACTCTGGTCGTTCTTTTGCAGATAGATTTTGAACTGCATAAGATTGAAGAGATGTCAAATTGCTTACAACATGTGCTAAAATTGGGGCAAAGATTTGAATATAGCATAATTGTGATGCTGGATGGTAAATCCTACACCAAAATGTTTTGCACATATTACAAGGGAGCATTTGTGTGTGTTTGTGTGTGAGAGAGAGAGAGAGAGTTATAACACAAAAACAAAGCGTACCTTTAGGAACGCAGAAGCTATGTTGGGTTCAAGCTGCAGAAATGCAAGCATTAGAAATCGATTTTTAATGTAAGACTGACATAGTTTTGCTTGCAAGATACTATGTCTTGAGGACCAAAATTCCAGCCAGGATCACAAAGAATACCTTTTCAGCCTCGTTGATGTATTCTAGAGCTTGGTCAAGCCGAGAGAGACCAAGGTGGCAGAGACACAAAACTCTATATCCCTTGCCTCGAAGTGCTCTATTCTCTATATCGTATGGGATATAAAGCATTGATTTCTCAAATATTTCTGCACTCGTTCTGTAATCTTTGGACCTAAAATGATCTGCAGCACTGCAGTTTTACAATTTATAGATGGTTGAATCAACTATATGCCTGGGAAGTATTATACATATATGGATGCACATTATATTTATACATGTTTATATGTACAGTATGCATCTCTTTTTTTCTCGCTCAAAACGTAATGTTCTTCTATATAGTCTTCACCAAGCTCAGCTCCAAGTAAACTAACAAGGTTAGTGATCAATAAGTCACTTTAAATAGTAAAGGAAACAATTACCGGAACTGCAGGCAAACAAAAGCAATCTATGTAAGGCAATTCACTTGAGAGGCCTATAGTTTTTAGATGGAATTTTAATACTAAGGCCATTGAACACAGAAGAGGACCATAAACTGGGTGTAAACTACTGCCACAGTATTTAAGCACCGTACCGCACAGCACACTATCCGTCAACTTGGATGGGCATTGGGAAAGATATCAGTCCCCTCATAATCCTATCACAAAGCCATCAGTTTCAGAGACAACTAAGCAAATAAACATTTACCAATTCCATAGCACGGCATGCATTGCTGTTCTCTGCTTTGCAGCTGCCTCACTGGAAAAGAGTGCTGTCACTCTTTCATCTGACACGAGCTCTGCCACCACTTTTGCCCTAACCTTCGACCCGTCACTGCTGCTGCCATCACTCCCCGCTACTCTATGAGCCAGTCTAACAGCCGCACTGGCACTTACGTGGCACCGCCCCAGGAGCCCCAAGAATACTTCCTTTGCCGTTTCTGCCCCAGCTGTCCCTGCTGCTTGAAAGTACGTCTCCAGGGCAGATACCCAAACGCCCTCCGGAATTCCCTTGTTCGCCACCATGCCCCTCAGCTCCTTCTCCGCCTCTGCGTACCTTTGCAAACCCAGCCACGCCTTCATAGCCAGCACAGGTAGGCTGGGATGGCGATCCTCGTTGTCACCCTCTCTCAACACCTTCACGCACTTGATAACACTCTCGAACTCCCCCATCTGAAGATGAACTGCAGAGATGAACCGAAGCGTCTTTGACTTCAACTCGTTGAGCTCGAGCCTATCCTCCCGAGTTCTCGCTCCACGCAGTCCTTTCTCGTAAAGATCCAAAGCCTCGTTCATAAGCCTTAAGGCTTCATTCAAATCACTGTTCTCGCTCCTGGACAAAATGCTCGTCCCTAACACTAAATACTGGTTCGCAAGCACTTTGTGGTGCTCAGGTAATCCGAATAAGAAACCCTTAGCTCGATTTAGCAACGCAACGGTGAGATTTCGGTCCGAAACTTCCCAGGCAGTCCGAGACCTCGCGATGCTCAGATCCAGCAATAACTTTTTCTCTTCCGCACTAGAGGTCGCACTCGCGTCAAGCTTAGACAACAGATCCGTAGCTCTCTCAAAGCAGGTCGAAGCGAGCTCGAATTTTCGGAGCTCGTGCCAGATCACCCCGGTTTTGTGGTAAAACGAAGCGGACTTGACATCCGGAGACGGAACTCCAGCGATTTGTCCGGCGATGGCCAGGAGATCGGCGGCGACGTGGCGTAGCTTGGCGTGACCTTCAGCGAGGACAGATCTGGAAGTGGAAACGGAAGAGGAAGGAGAACGAGAGCGGATGGAGGCGGCATTGGAGAGATCGACGCAGGCGTTCCAGAGGCGATAGCTGAGCTTCCATACGAGGAGCTTGACCGAGTCAGGCAAAGGTGCCAATTGACTCAGCTGATTCAGGTACCGCCTGAGATTGTCGGAGATTGAGTCCGGCAATGGCTTATCCGGCGATAGATTCTCCGCTTGCTTGATTGAGGACTCGATTTGGGAGAGGAGAGGGTTGCAATGGAGCTCCGATTGAGATTCATGGTGGTTTTGCCGCGGATCCAGGGTCGAAATCTCATCGATTCTCATCTCGCAGTTTTGGCGGGAAAATGGAGTCCAAAATTGTGAGAGAGAGAGAGAGAGCGATTTTTGGATGTATGATTATGTTGGCGGTGTTTTCTTAGAGGGAAAGCAAAATGAAGCGTTTGATTGAGACAGTGAAATGTGAAGATAGTTTTGTTATGGTTATACGACGCTCCTTAGTTGTCGTATTGTAGGGTATAAATTCCCAGCTAATTCAATTTTCTTCCCATCCAATCATATTTGAAATACTTGGGGAACTTTTGATAGTGATTTTAAAATAGGTAAAAATAATTTTGTTTTAAAATTTAAGAAATTTTTGAAAAATATGTTAAAAATGTTTTTGAAATCATTGTCTCAAAAATCATGCAAAAACATTTCTTAAAGCTCCAAAAACAATATTGGTTTAACTTTTTTTACAAAGCTATTTCAATTGGTGTCTAGTGCATTTCGATTCAAACTGGAGTTTGTAGGAATCAACTCGTGGTGTCCTGGTGTTGTTTGGACACCACAATTTTTTAAGAATTGAACATATAAAAAAAAAATTATCCGTGTACCTGTTATTATGCTTAGGTGTTGCACTTAGGTCCAACAATTTCAGATACGGTACGATGATACGATGCGAAAACGACACGAGATAAATAGGTTTGGACCGCATATTTATTAATTATGCCATAAATGGGTTGGCATGAATTACATGAAAATAAACAGATTGGATTCATGCTAACATGCTAAACACGCCTTAACACATTTAATTAAACGGGCCGTAAACGTGTTGGCACGGCACGACACGACCCAACCCGCCCATTTATAACACATTGAAACTTAAAAATTAAAATATTTAAAATATTTATAGTAAGTTAGCATTAATTAGACATTATGTTTTTCTTAATTTTCTTTATTGGTTTTTTTAAAAAAAAAAATAATATTTTTTTATTTTTAGTTAACTAGGTCATAAATGTGTCATATGCTTGTTATTATCATGTCAACTTGTCACGATACATTTAATAATCGTGTTAATCATGTCGTGCCGTGATACGCGTGCCATAGGCGTGTTGTGTTCGTGTTTATATTTCTGTCACGTTTATTAATCGTGTCGTGCTCGTGTTCATGCTAAACGTGTCGACACGAACACAGCACAAACACATTTGTTGTCACCTCTAGTTGCACTTATTCGATAAAAATTAGATAATTGCCTATGTAAATTGTATCAACCATATTTCTCTCTATTAATGTATTTTATATTAATTATTTAGTCAAATCACTTTTTACATTAATTATTTAAACAAGATCAATATAAACGGTGACGAAGCGAGGCATTTTTTGGGGGACTAATAACTATAACAAAATTTTGATTCAAATCAACAACTATAAATATACTACAATTATCTCAACAAGTTTTTATAGTTTAAAGGTATTAGATAATAACTATATTATCAAGACTATTAAAAATATATCTATCGATAAATACAATAATATTATACACAAATTGATTTTTCAGTTGATTATGTGAGTTTTTAACAACAATCAAATCATTGCAAAAGAAAAAAAAAGAATAAAACATAGTGTTAGAAAATAAAATTAAAAAATATTGGCCATTAAAGTTATTAGTTTTCTTTTGTAATTGGGTATTTGTAAAAGGAGTTATTTTTTAGATAGAAAAGAATAAATATCAATTCTTAGGAGAACTAGTTGTAAATGTATGTATTATAACACATTTTTATCTATTTAGGTTTAGAAAGAAATAGAATTTGAGGGGGGCTAGGCCCCTGTCGCCTTAATAGCTCCGACCATAACTATAAATCTATTCCTTAAAAAAAAGTATTATAAATCTTAACTATTATAAAATGGTGGTGAGGCAAGATGTTGTGTTTTATTATTATTTTTTGTTTATTTTCTATTTATGTCCTTTCTTTTTTTTTTTTTTTTACTCTATAGTCCAACAAAAGAGAACAACAAGAACCCCATTGACTGAATTTAAATAGACAAAATTACATCACGTGACTCGCACATGGGTCAGATTTAAGGACAAAAATAAAATTTTGTCTAAACTCTAATCTAAGAATGGTTTGTCTATACATTTTTTTTTATTTTTAATACGTAACTCATTTAATGAGTCGATATTGTTCACCAATATCTGAATTTGAATACTAAAGAAGGTAAGTTATACATTAAACATGAAGAGATATCGGCGAACACTATTGAGAAAAAAAAACAATGCATATAGATTTAGAAATAAACAAAATTTGAGGGAGGCTAGGCCTCCTGTAGCCTTAATAGCTCCGATAATGACTATAAGTCTATTCCTTAAAAAAAAGTATTATAAATCTTAACTATTATAAAATGGTAATGAGGCAAGACGTTGTGTTTTATTTATTTATTTGTTTGTTTTCAATTTATGTCCTTTTTTTTACTCCAATGAAAGAGAACAATGGGAATCCCATTGACTGAATTCAAATAGACAAAATTACATCACATGACTCGCACATGGGTGAGATGTAAGGTTAAAAATAAAATATTTGTCTAAACTTTCATTTAAGAATGGTTTGTCTATATATTTCTTTTCATTTTTAATATGTAACTCATTTAATGAGCCAATATTATTCACCAATATTTGAATTTGAATACTAAAAAAAGTGAGTTATGCATTAAAGATAATGAGATATCAACAAACAATATTGAGAAAAAAATATGCATATTGACCCTTATTTAAATGAAAGCAAATAAAAAAAGAAGTTAAATGTAAGTGTTAACATGAAACAAAACCTCAAAGTGATAATGTCTTATTTTTGCCCTTACAGCTGACACATGTACAAATCATGTAGGCTTAATTTTGTCTTTTTAAACGGAAACTCAAAAAATATGTAACAAAATAAGAATCTTTGAAATTCAAAGACAAAATAGTGATTTTAAAAATTTAAAGGGTAAAGTGAAAAGTTTTGAAAGTTCAAAGTATAAAGTGGTGATTTTTAAAGCTGAGTAAGCAAAGTAAGGGAAATTCTAAAGTTTAGAGGGATCATTACTGTTTATAACCCTTAGTTTTTATTTGATTATGCTTACTTTTTTTTTATAACATCGATTATGCTCACCTTTTTTTCTTAAATTTTAATTTTTAGATACATGTATATAATTTTCTTTTTGATTTACCCTTATTAAAATAATCTCTCACTAATATGCCATTTCATTTTAAGGTTGGTACCAATTCACATGTCAACCCTTAAGATGCTAAGCGGATTTAAATTTTTTGTTGAATTTTAGTATCATAAATAGTAGCTAATCAATCACACTATGACAAGTCATCTAAAAATTTTAAATAGTGTTTAATTGACTTTGACATGTTTTTAGTTAGATGATGTGTCATAATATGATTGATTAGACATCATTTAAAACGCGAAAAATTAAACAGATGATTTGAGTCCATGCAAAACACCATCTCAAGCAAGGATCCTCACAAGTGCTATTAAAATTGCTCGCACAACATGTAAGTGTGTTGTTTTTCTATCTCAAGCATATCTATATAATAATTAGCACCGTTAGAAATGGAATTTATTAATAATTTAATATAAAAAGCTTAATTTTTATATAATAGTAGTTGTTTACGGATTTAAACTGGATCTTTCTTTTAACCCACCCAAACAACTTTAGCAACTGTGTAAGAATCCAAATATGTTGTTGTCATTTTTTTGTTCTTCTTTATTATTTATTTGACGTATTATTTAAATTTAATAATAAAAAAATATAAATAAAACCTAAATATTAAAAATGATTATGTAATTCGATTAGGTGTTAAAATTTAATTGGGCAACAATTAAGAACATACACGGAGCCAATTAAGGCTTAAGCCCCCACTCAAATTTTTTTTTTATTTTTAAAAATCTTTTATATATAAATACATATTATATGATGTTTATATGCATATAGTCCCCACTAAAAACTTAAAAGTAAATATTTGATAATATTTTTAAAATATGTAAAAAAGATTTTATTTTAAAAAATAACAATTTTTAAAGAATTATGCTCAAAATATATTTAAAATTTTCACCCAAAAAAAAGGTAGAAAAACGATCCATCGCCGGTCGAGGGCAAAGAAAAGTGGGCGAGTGCATGTGATTAGGTTTTTCTCAATCCAACAACAAGTCGTCTCTTTTCTTGGGTCCAGTCTACTCTCAACAACATGCCCTTCCTACTGTGAGTCCATTCCTTAATATCGCCGATCTCTGCAACTTCTTATCGTCCCGATCAAAATCCGACCATGAAACTCAGAGTAAGATCCTTCAATTCGAACGAGACTCTCAGAATCGACATTCCCAACGATTCATCTCTCCAACAGCTCAAACAAGCCATCTCCCAAGCAATCCCATCATCTTCCCCTTCCTCTCTCCCTCAACCGCACCGACGAGCTGCGCGCCTCCTCTCCCTCCGACTCCCGCCCTTCCCTTGGAATCGCCGCCGGTGACCTCATTTTCTACTCAGTCGGAACCCAGGTTCGCCAGAGCACGAAATTCTAGTGATCCGGTTCCGCCGTGTTCTGCTGCAGGGGGGATTAATCTCGATGCTCAGCTTGATTTCGAAGTAGGCGTAGAGGATTCCGGTGGAGAAAGTATGGACATCAATGGTGATTGTGTCGATTTGGTGGGGAATAAGTTTCCAGAGACTTGTTTTTTGAGGAGAGTGAGCAGGATGCTGAGCGAAGAAGAATTTGGGGAAGATGGCCGGAATCATAAGCTAATGGTGATTGCGGTCCATGCTGTTTTTTTAGAATCGGGGTTTGTTGAATTTGATAACTTTAGTTTTCCTAATGAGTGGAGTTCTTCAATGGCTTTCACAATGTCTTTTCGCTATACACCGCCTGAAATTTTGGGTGATCAAGATCAAGATTGCATTTTGAATTTACGAGAATCAGTTGTTCTGAAGTATCAGATTCTAGGCCATTTTTTGAATGTCTTTGGGTCTTTAACCAGTGATGGGTCAGTAACTCACCGGCTGTGTCTGGATGAGCACAAGTTTGCACCAGCTATTGGTTCCGTGAGCAAAACAAAAAATGATGAGTTTGGAAGGGTAGTTTACGAGTTTTGGAAGATTGTGAAGGATGGCCTTGCGTTGGCTCTGTTAATTGATCTTTGCGCAAAGGCGGCATTGCCTTCTCCGCTGTGCTTCATGCATCTTCCGTCGGAGCTTCAGATGAAGATCTTGGAGTTTCTCACCGGTGCTGATATCGCGAAAGTCGGTTGCGTCTGTAAGGATTTGCAGTAACTGTCTTGCAACAGTGATTTGTGGAAGAGGAAGCATGCTGAGGAGGTTGGAATGGAGATGGTGGGATCACAAGCAGTGACCATTGGAAGAAGTTATTTGCCGTTGCCAGATGCTGGCGGAGCAAGAGAAAGGAGGTACGAAGCGGAGACGGTTGCCCCATTATGGTTCGCCGTGTATAGTCCCGTAAGAAGGGATCCCAATCCATTGGAAGTGTCTCGGTTTGGTGGAGATTATGATCGTTTGCCGGGTCTTGCGTTTCCACCTTTTGGACGGCAAGGTCGACTTCCTCTCTTTCGGAGGACCTTTTCACCCATTGGGAAGGACGCAGTCGTAATGGCTAGTAATCTATATAAATATCCTGGTTTTGGTTCATGTATTTGAATAGAAACTCCAATTTGTTTGAATTTTTGTGAGAAAAAGCCAGGTAACAAAAAGGGGTTTGAACTTCAATTTTTTGGTTCAATGTTCAAACCCTTGAAACGAAGAAGGGGTTATATTTTTAGAATCAAAGTATTACTTTGATCCCTTCTTTATATTGGCGGTGTCCTTAAACTCATTAATGAAGAAACCAAATGGAAGCCTTCTTCCTTGAAGGCAGTGAGGACACATGAAACAAGGGGAAACATCATTTTGATAGATTTGTTCTCCTAAATTGTTGCAAGGCCATACTTTCTTTTCAGAAAATTATTTGAAAAGTGCATTATTGACTTTAAGAGACGTTTTGTTTTACTTTTCTTGATGGAAGTATCAAATAGAAAAACCTTTACCGATCCAAAACTTGTTTATATTTACACAAAGGATCAACATGAACGTTGTGGAGTTTGTCTGGTTCATTTTTTATTTTTGTATCTTAATTCAAACTAGTTGACTACACGTACGTTTTAACATTTGATAAGTACCAAAAGAAAAATAAAAAAGTATCCAGATTTAAATTCAAATTTTGAGGTGCAATAGCCTCTTTTTGAAACTTAAGTTGTAATTAACTTTTTAAGTTTAACAACGCATGTTAGATTGTACTAACTTTTTGTTTTTTATTGTAGCTGTTGAGAGCTTTATATTGTTCGTAGTGATTATCACTGATAGCTTAAAACTGAAATTTCAAACACCCTTCATAAGACCCGTGTTAAATCTGCCTTTGAGGATGGGTGTGTTGGAAAATGGTTTAATAAACCATTTTCAAGAACCATTTTTAAGCCCAAATTAAAATTGGGACCCACTTTGTATATGCGACAACACTTGGTGATTTTGTGTTCTACGTTGTGAAGAGATTGAAATTATTTATTCACACGCTCAAAATGGTTATCGGGTGACAGAGAAATTGACAGTCAAAGTACAACTATTAGAATTGGGTCTGTTGGAAATGATGCTAAAAATTGAAGTCCGTATTGCTTAAGCAACTTGCCTTGGTGGAGTTTTAAATAAGTTTGCACTTTTGCTCGTGGGAAAGAACATAGACTTAAGAGGCTCCCTCGCTCCAACAGGCCTACCATTGTGCAATCTTCATTTTGCAAATTTTATTTATGTTTCTAACTTAAAACGTAGATTTGTTTTTTGACATAAAATCTAGAACGCCGCTCTTAACACTTTACATTTAGGTTCTCTAATGATAGAGTGAAGAAGCGATCTCAAGTTCACTGGAGTAGTACTATGGGCAATCTTCATTTTGCAAATTTTTATTTGTTTTTTCAACTTAAAATGTGGATTTGTTTTTTTACATTAAATCCAAAATGCCACTATCAACCCTTTACATTTAGGTTCTCTAATGATAGAGTGAAGGCGCAATCTCAAATTCACCGAAGTAGTACTTGTGGTATCGAAGTCCTGCTCAATCGTCTTTGTATCTTGAGGGACAGACATTCAACACGATCTCAAACACTCGTGGAGAGAGTAAATTTATTTCAAAAAAGCATGTGATACAGTGCTTCGACGTCCAATTTTTTTAGTTTAAGATTAAAGGTTTCGTTGCAATTGTTTTCCTTTTTTTGTAATATTTCGTTAATATTAAACTTGTTCGTTTCTCTTTATTTTATGCAATTTTCTAATGGTTCATTTGGTTTGTGTATCTTTTAGACTCAATGGACTCAAATTTAAATTCGAGTATCAAGAATATTTTGGATACGTGTTTGTTTCCCCCAAAATTTGAATCAAATGAGTATCAAGAATTTAAGTTTTCAGAATTCTGACCTCCCTCTAAACTTTTGATATTTGGATATTTTTGCTATAGTAAAAACTAAAATTCTCTCTCATATATTTGAGAAAAAAATCATAACTTCTTCATTTGATATCCAAATAAGATGATTCTTTTTTCATTGTGTCCCTAGTGAAGAAACGAATAAATTAAGATACATATTGCATATTTTTTAGGATTATTAGCATTAAAATTTTATTAGATTTTTTAATAAATCAAAAAACTTTTTTCACTACTTCTCCAAACACAAATTTCAATTTTATTCCATATTTATATTAAATCTTAAATGCATATGCGAACGTCAATTCGGATAACAATTCAAATTATTAACTCAAATCCTAATTCAAATCACATAAGTTAAATTATAATTATTAATTTGAATCCATTTATCAAACGGACCCTAAGTGTATCGAGAGAAATTTTTCCTATTTGTATATTTATGCTTTTAAGGTTTTTATTTTCCAAAATTAATTGAAATGTAGAAAAAGTTTATGTTCTGTTTGGAAATATTTCGAAATCACTTTGTTTTGGGTGTGAAAATAAAAATAAGAATTCAGTAAACTTTTTCAAAAATGTATCTTCTTGTTTTTTTTTGGGAGATTTTATGTTTTGAGAATGTGTAGTTTTTTTAGGGATGAAAATAGAGGTTATTAGCCCAACGCCACACCTTTGGTGTGTTGACAAATGCCGTATCAGCAAAACCTCTCGTAAAATCTGCCAAGCGAAACAAACTAAATGTCATTGCGAAGACCATATTACCCTCCAATGTGTTGCCTGATCTTATTCTCTCTCATTCTTCACGCCAAGCCTCTATAGACGTCGCCGGCACCCATCGATGCTGCCCTATCTTCATCGATGGCCGCTAGCACAACTGTCCTTGATGCCTACGACGTTACCTCGCCGTCGAAGCTTCCCATCCGGCGGTATTCAAAGATCTGAGAGGACCCTCCGCGTCTTCGATACGTAATGTTCTAGCTCGACCGTTCCTCGCTGATCGACCGTTCCTCGCTGATCCACCGTCCCTAACGACGCTGACATTTCCCTCACCTTCGAAGCCTCCCAACTACTCGTTTCCCAAGATCTGAGAGAAGCATCAGATCTGCCATGTTCCTACAAAATCGTCCGTCAGCGTGGATATCGCCTCAACGAGACACGGTGTTGATCATTGAAACTCGTCGCCGCTCCTTGATGACGCCCCGTATCATTCAGATCTGACGCGATCTCCTCCGCGTGGTCTCTCCCTCCCGTTATGGCGGATCTCCTCCACGATGGAGCTCCGACTAAGACAGAGTTTCGTTTTTTCCAAAAAAAAAAAAAAAGAAAGGATTTCATTTTTTTGAATATTTTTGAAAAGTTCTTTTTATGATTAATTGTTTTGTATGTAATCTTACGTTTTTTTTTTTGAATTTTTGAGTAACTTTTATGAATTTTTTTTGATTTTTTTGGAAGCTTGAGGGTGTGTTTGATATTTTTAAATATAATATAATGATGTGACGTGATATTTTTTATAATTATATTTTTTGTCATAAATCAATTAAAGTTTTATTTTTAATGACATAAAGAACGCATAAAAATATATGATGATTACAAGCAATATTTACTAATTTTTATTAAATAATTAATAATTAAGTAGTAAATAATGTAATTAATTATACTAATTACTGATAATTATATAAATTATAATAAAAAATTACGAAATATTTGACCTTAATATTGAAAAAATTTAATCAACTAAAATTAAGGATTAATACATGAGGTACAATAGCATATTACGTGACATAGAATTGAAACAGTATTATGTCGAAGTGTTGTCACATTCAAAATGAATATACCCATGTGCTAGTGAACAACACTAAACAAGTAAATGATCTAATTAACTTGCAATCAATTACGTAGGGTTAACAAATCAAAAGAAGTCTCCAACAAAGAATCACTCAACTTATAACTCTTTCCACTGAACGGCTGAAAACCCTTTTCTTCCTCTTTTATTTTACTCTTTTTCTTATCCTCTTTTACCTGCTTAGAATTCTTCACCTCCCCAGATGAGCCAAACACCAGCTTTCCGACTTTTCTTCCACTACATGTTCCGCCATTGTCACAATAATTAAAGCCCTTAACGACATCGTTTTGCACCACACTAGTACTACCACCGCCCGCACTCGCTTCTTTCATAGACTCACCACTACATGATGATCTTCCATCCAACCTTCTCCCCACTCCCATAAATGGACTAAACTTCACTTTTTCTTTTTCCTCTCTCTCTCTTTCTTCCCTCTTCATCGCCACCGTCACCGCCACCGCCACCGCAGGCTTCTCGATCTCTTTGTGATCCAAAGCAGGAGCAAAATCCACCTGACAATCGGCCTCAATAACCCTCACAGCCTTGTTATCCGGCTTAGTCTCCAAAACATCAACACAAAACTTCCTACCATTATACTCAACGACAATAGTGTCACCAGCCGTCAAGCAAGAGAAACCCCCAAGAGTTCTCTCCAAAACAGCCTTGTGATTAGACACCTCTAGGAAAGCCATCTCGTGGGGTCTCAATCTCACGAACGTCGCCTTCTTGAGAAACGCGCTTTTCACTGTGACAAAGTCGCCTTGTTGAACGTTCAAGTTGCTCATTAGCCAGTCGGGCAAGAAAGCCATGCCTTCGTCGGCGTTAAACTCCACAACTCCGCAGTGAGAGATCTTTTGTGCGGTTGGATTTATGAGTTTGAATAGCATTGGATATGAGGATAGGTGGTTTAAGGCTGAGGCAGGCAGTATGATCTTGCCGCCGTTTTCGAGGTGGTGTTTTCCGGTGACTGAGATCGGATAACATTGGTAGACTTGCACGAAAGTAGTACCTCTCCTCATCTTTCTTTCTTGCAATAATATAACCTTCTTGTTGTTAGTTTTGCTGAAAGGATTTCTTGTTGTTGACTGGTGAATGATGCGCATTTGTATACACACGAGTTGTAATACTAGTGGTATACGAGTGGTCTTCCTTTTTTTTTTAGCCTATTCCTATTTTGTTTAGGAGTTTGTTTCCTCATCGATCTCTGTCTTTTTTTTTTCTTTTTTTTTCTTTTTTTAATTTTAAGTTATCTTCTTCTTCTACTTCCCTCTCCGTTTTTTTCTTTTCAATTTTCATAGAATTGCTTTTCCAA
The DNA here is from genome assembly GCA_946598075.1 of Artocarpus hirsutus. Taxonomy (NCBI): domain Eukaryota; kingdom Viridiplantae; phylum Streptophyta; class Magnoliopsida; order Rosales; family Moraceae; genus Artocarpus; species Artocarpus hirsutus. The sequence goes on from CAMOHE010044935.1 coordinate 40,896, forward strand.
AAAGATTTATACACGCCTACATTTAATCGAGTACTTCTTCCCGCGTGTATATGTTTGAACATATATGAGATATTCTTTTTTTTTTTTTTTTTAAAATATATGTTAGTGATTCGAGTACATATCTACCTCTCTTCCCTTATTTATAATTGGAATTTTATTTGTTGGTTTTTGATTTTTTTTGGTTGAGAATCTAATTTTAATCCTAACAGTCGGGTAGATGGCGTTATTCTCACAAACGACATTGTTCTTTTTCTCTTTCAGAAAAACGACATTGTTCTTAATGATGACGTAACGAAATTTTGTATGAACGTCCGTCAAAAAAAAAAAAAGTATAAACGACAAACTCGCGTTTAAAGGGCAGCCAGCGATTAACGACACAAAAATTCTGATCTGCGACTCAGACACCCATAACGACACAAAAATCAGCCACATACTGGGTCAAGCAAGAGGCAGCCATGGATGTTCTTTCCTGGGACGGAACAATCTCTTCCCATGATTCCTATGTTGCCGTTCGCGCGTTCGCCGACAGACGGAGAAAATCGAAACCTGCCTTTCCTCCATGGTCGTGGATCCCTTCTCCAAAACGGCACCCGATTCTTGCTTCAAATCAAATTAGTGTGAGTTTAGTCGTCCAAATCGATTTCTCAATCTTCCTTGTGAATTCCAATTAGTTGATCATGTTTTTCTTTTCCAGATCGATGGATACTTACCCTTGGAAAAGCTATGCCTCACCGATTCAACTGAAAAAGAAATGCTTTCTCAGGTTTGCCAGGCAATAGTTTCGTCCTATTATTTTCCCGGTCGTCGATTTTTCTCGTCGATCTTTCAATTCAATTTATGTCGTTTTGTTTTGTTGTCGTTTCTTACATTTGTAGTCTTCCGCTTCGCCGTTTCAAATTGCTGTCGTTTTCTGATTTATTTTTCTGTCGTTTCTTTTTTTGGTCTGGTGTTTCTAATTTGGTATTTTTTTTCCCTGTCGTTTCTAGCTAGTTGTTCTCTTCCCGTTTATTGTGTTTTAATATTTTGTCGTCGTTTCTATCAAAAAATATTTTGTTGTCGTTTTCTGTTGATTTTGTCATTATTAGGATGATTTTCTTGCCCTTTTTTTCCCCCTTACGCCCTCTAGTTCAGTAGTGAGTAGTGAAATGGTGGTTTCTTTTTCGGGTTTCTATGCCCTTGCTATTTTAAAATATTAGTTTTTATTGAACTTCTTCTAGGAAGATTCTTACGAGGTATCTCAGGTTGGGAAAGAAGAGACGATTCTCTTACAGGAAGAGGAACCTGTTGATAATGCCACACTGGTACAACTCACAATTCATTATCTCTCTTGTTTAACAACCTGCTATTCTTACCTATATATATATATATATATCTCCGCTATTCTATTTTGTCTCGTCTAAACTTTCTTAATTCTTTTTCTCTATTTACAAGGTCGAAAGCAATAGTTTTGGAGCACATTACTACGATTTCCATATAGTCTACGGTGCTTCATGTCGGGTTCCAGTCCCTTTCTTCCGTGCCTACAAGATTGGTGCGTTGATATGTTAATTACATATAATTCGCATTTTCAACATATTGGATCATCTGATAGCGTGTTGATTAACAGATGGACAACCGCTTGTGTTGGAGGAGATTGAAAAGGACCTTCCTGTATCCTCGCCAAATGTCCTGCTAGAATCAAAATGGACATTTATAACTCGAGAAGTATATTTTTATTTAACTGTTTTTTTTCCGAGGCGTTAAAAGGGCTGGGTCCTTCTGAACATAGGCCCATGATGGGCTTGTGCCATGAAAACCTCAGGTTCAACCCTGACACCTTGACCCTTGAAGGCCGTGCCGGGCCTACAAAGCCAGCCCTATAACTTTTAATTTTTAACACCTCTAGTTTTGGCACGATTTCGCTTTTCTCTAGAGCAATTGCAGATGATCACTTTTATACCAATTCTCAGGACCATCCGTACTTGAACGGCCATGGTACAAGTTACAATCATGTGGAACAAGCGAGTGGATGAAGCTGCTTTATCAAAGTGATGCTTCTATGGCTAATAATGGAGTAGCAATTGAACTGTATATTGTTTCATGGCTATCCGTAGTCGGCCAAGTATTCGGTCTTAGAATTCCTTCTGAATTGCTCACTAATCACGATTGAAGATAAAAGTGAATAATTTTTTTTTTTCTTCTAAAACACTCGGACGAACCAAGGATTACATGTTCACAAATCCTTGATTCCTTTAACACAGCAGCCAGGCACATCTCTCACATTTGAATGCTACTGGACAAGGGCTTTTGAAGGGCAAAATAGCAATCTTATTTCTTAAAGTATACTCTCATCTTGTATTATTAACATGATAGGAATATGAAAAGTGACTGGAATAAAGGGGAATAAATATATTACCACATTCACTAATTTGTAAATTTAAGTGCAATATGGATAGTAGCCATAAAACACAGTGGTGATTTTTCCATGGATAGATTTTCTCATGTCTTGCATTGGAAATCATTCTATACCAATTTATAAATAATAAAATAAAGAGAGAGAAATTATTCTGCACTTAGCTCGGCTGTTCGAATAAAATAAGCGAGAAATTCTGTATTTCCCTCTGCACCCTTAATAGGAGACTCGATCCACCCTTTGTTTTTGAATCCAAAATTCTCCACACCCTTGATGATCTTCTCGATAACCTATGTACAACAGGACCCTGTTCAACATCATAGCCTGTTTCCATCTTTTGCAAGCAGAAGACTAAAATAATAACCACACCGAGTGTTGAAAAGAACAAAATCAAGGAACACCCCAAAGGTCGATAAAGGCAATCTTTCCATGCAGAGTTGGAGCAGAAATCGAGTAAAACATTTACAAAATCAATTTTAAAGTTGTGGAGGAAAGTGAATACCTCTTGATGGACGAGTGGATCTTTTACAATCCCACCTTTTCCCACCTACAAACATAATGGAAAGCCGTTTAAAAATGAATGCATCTTTTCGTGAAGACACAGTTCCATCAAAAACAATTTAAAAAACTTCTTGCCTGTGATCTGCGAGCTTCAAATTGAGGTTTGACCAAGGTCACTAAACTTGACTCTTCCTTCATCACATTTACCACAGCAGGCATAACCTGCTTGCAAGAACTAGTAAATAAAGGCCATGTATAAAGGGGCTATGAACGTGGACAAAGCAGCATTTTGCAAATGATAATAATCACAACTGAACACTGGTTGAAACATCTTTCTCTGTCTGTTTGTCTTTGGGTAGAGGAAATATTAAGACACAAACAAAGAGAGGTCCAGACTCCAAATCAGCCGAATACAAAGCAATGACAGAATCAGAACCATTTGAAAATCTTACCAAGAGAATAGAGATGAATGAAAGGTCTAGAGTCACCAAATCAACCTTTTGGGGGAGTTCAGAAAGGTATCTTAAATTTGTCCGCTCTATCACAGAAACACGTTCATCTCGACGAATTTTTTCCGCCACCTAATGAGGTAATATCCATCCATAAACAGTTGAAAAACAAGAAATACAAAGAAAGCACAATCAACTCCATAAACACGCGTAAACTAAGAATAGAAAGAATTACACTACCTGTCCGTAACCCACATCAACTCCGTAAACACATGATGCACCATACTGGAGTAGACAGTCGGTAAATCCTCCAGTGGACAACCCAGAGTCAAGAGCTACCTTGCCAGAAACATCAATACCAAACTCTTCAATGGCAGCTTCTAATTTGTGTCCTGCTCTGTGTAACGAAGAGGATAACAAATTAACATGGTATGTCTAAGCCTTCCGAGAAAATGAAAATTAACATTAGAAAATAAGTGTAAGATGCGCTTTCCAGGGAAATAATCACCTACATACATATTTGGGCACTTCAGCCCTTATCTCCACAACTGCTTTATCAGATACAGGAGTTCCAGCTTTATTTACCACCTTTCCAGCCACAAATACTTTCCCTATATGACCAGATGCGTTAATAACAGAGACCCTAAATGCAAATAAATAATTTTACATATCCTTAATCAAAACAATGCTTCACAAGATTAGGCACTGTCTGCAAAGAAAATCCCCAAACCACGCCCAAATGAACTAATGAAGCAAAGTATCAGAAGGTTATTGAATTGGTCCCTATGAAAAGAAGTCTTAAAACCTGGAAGATCATTCTTACAATGTAACATATAGAAGTGAGAAGTGTAATTATGTAACATTAATTTATTCAACAAAGGATTTACCACCAAGAAATTTAGTTATTTTATGTTCTTTTTTTTTAATGGGGAATTTCATTGCACACTACACCAAAGATTGATACAGACTAGAAACCAAAATGAAAGACCCAGCGGTGCAAGAGACATGTATTCTATGTTATTCTATGCTATTTTTGCACCCTTCGATGTTAATTTTACAATAAAATTAAATATCGTGTTACACTCCTCACTCCTATATCTTGCATTGGAAGTCGCAAAAGCAAAAATATATAGTAATTTTATTTTGTGGGGTTGTGATATCTCACCTTGTAATATCCACGACTGTATAAAGGTTCGGCTATATTCTGGAAACCTTTCGACACATATCTCATCAAGCCTCCTTTTCCTGAAACTTCCACCAGTCAAACAAAAACATGCTAAAACAGAACACAAGCAACACATAAACGAACTTATCAGAAAATGAGCGTTCTACTGACCTAACAACATCAATGGAAAATGCCATTATAAAAATTAAAAAAAAAAAAAAACAAAACAAAACACAACTTTACTTCTTTGGTTGTTGTTGAATCTTTGCCGAATTCACAACAGCAAAGCCTCTGCGGTGGATTTGTATTTGGAACGTGACCCATCTCGCTGCAACTGAAAATCAACAAAAACTAAGACAAATTTCCATGCATGAGTTTATATAACGAACGTAAATCCACGTGACCAGTAGGTGCTTGTGAAAATGCCCAGAAGAAGAAAGCTTAAAACGAGCCTTTGGGAAAGTTAGAAGGGAGATAGAATTACCGGGAAGCTTGTGAAAGTTGGATTTGGATGCGTCAAAGAAGCTTGAGTTGGTAGTACTAAGACTGCGAGAGATGGTAAGCTTCAGAAGTCTCGCTCGCAGTGCCATTTCGTCGGCCGATGTCTCTACGATACCCTGCTTCTCAGAAATGGTAATTAGTGAAGCCATTTGGGTTGGGCTAGGTAGGGGCCCTTATTGGGCCTCCGTTCTTTGTTGGGGTTAATGAAACAAATAACCCAGTTAACAGAATAAAAATGGGAAAATTTAATAATTACCATCTTTTAAGATTTACTCTTTATAAAAATCATCTATGTTTATTTATGACATAACTTAATATAATATGAATGATAGCATAGCATAAATTTTTTTAATGTAAATGATAATATGGCATAAATTTTTCTAAGTGACATGAATAACACAACTTTTAAAAGTGTGACATAACATGAAAATTTCTCATAAAAATATAACTACAGTTTATAAATATTCTACATATATCCCAAAATAATATCGTTACAATAATTATTATGTTATTATATAGTATAAAATATGATGTCATTAAAATAATTACTATGTCATTAAGGACTTAAAATATTTTGAATATTATATTGAATTTCAATTTTATAACAATAATTTGGTCATGCAATGTAAAATTTTCTTGAGAAATTGCACCAAATAGAGCAGTTTCAATTCTTAATGTAAGTAAATTACACACTTTTTAAAAATATTTAAATATATATTATTTTCGAAATCACTTACTCTTTTAAAACACTTGGATCCAATTTTACCTCATCTTTATTCTTCTTCTTTTTTCTTTTTGTTTTTGTTTTTTGTTCTCTCTATGTTGTTTCGTGTTTCTCTCTACATCATTGTATACAAAAATAAATTTTGTTTAAATTTAAGTAGATTATTTATTAAACACTGTTACGTTCTATTTTATTTATTTTTATTCCCAATTAATGAGGGCTTAATTCCCTCTCTCTCTCTCTCTCTTCTCTTCAACATTGCTCGTTCGGCCCAATCATGATTTATCTCACGGCGTGGGCAACGTGGATATTTATGTTGATCTAAGGAGGATTTTTAATATTTTTTGGCTTTCACTCCTTAAATTTTTCACTGAACTGGCAGGTTGCACCATAACTTTTAATTCGGTAAATTAATCCTTCAATTTAATGAAATATTGCATATAGTCTTGAAATCGACAAATAAAGTGAAAATAGGAAGAGAGATATCCTCATGCACATGATAACATGTTCTGGTTGTCGTATAAAATATTTCAATCTTTCTTTTTTATCGAGCTTGCATAATGTGTATGAAGTTGCTTCCATAAATTTAATAACTACCACTGATTTGGGGACAATCTACAATACTTTATTATTTTAGAGGATAATTTGTAAAATATTTTACGAGCTTTATACCAAACGTTAGAAGTTCAAAGGGCAAAGATGCTAAATACCCTTAAGTGAACATTGCAAGGAATTGACAGAAAAATTACTATGGCTTTTATAGTTTTACGTATGGGGTCTAAACAAATACAGGATGAAAGCATCAGAAAAAGGACAAGTGAGTAGATCATTGTTCACTAGTTACATGGATAAGTGTGGATAAGGTCACCAACATAAGCTATCCAATAAAATCTCTCCCTATATTGCACGTTGACCCTACCAAACCACTAGAGTTTGAGCAACTGATACAACCCAGTCAGATTATATATCTAGCATTACTCTTGCCAAGTAAAAAAAAGATTCCTTACAAAATATTTTATACAACAATGGCTACAGCTAGTGCTTCTCCTATGGCTAGCCAGCTCAAGAACAGTATAACTCGGTCGGCCGCAAGGGAATTTCTTGACTCTCCAAAGGGCATCTGCGGATCTCCGCTTAGAGCCTTGCCTGGCAGCAGCAGGTCGCGGACTCGCTGCTTCACTGTCAAAGCCATTCAGCCTGAGAAGGTAGAGATTCCCTCTTTAATGAGTCTTCAAGCGTGCGCTAAATAGAAAATGTTGTATCAAGTGATAGATCGTAGACAACTCGAGAGTGTTGAGATCTTGACAAAATATTATGTTAAAGGACAAAAAAAAAAGAAACATTTTTATGATAGGATGCGAAAATATATAACGTGACTGAATTTAAATTGTTGATTAGTTTTGCTTCTTCTTTTTTTTTAATTTAATTTTAATCAAATTTAACGTTAGAGATATGCACTATAATATTATATCCAAAAAAAAAAAAATGCTAGCAACTTCCTTTTTAATTTTTTTATTTTTTGGAACAATAAGAGAGCGAGAGAGTGTCGAAAACACACAATTTTCAGTCCACTTTCTTAAGGTTAATATCATATAAGTTTATTTTCACTCAATAATTTTAGGACTATCTTCAAAAGCACAACCATTACTCTTGAGCTTTTTATTATTCCAACTCAAATTTGTTGAACTTACCAATAATGATAAATTAGTTGTGAAAATTTTTTGTATAATGCTGTCATTTCTAAAGATCATATTAAAACGAAGTTGAGACATAAATTATTTGTTTTAATAAGTATTTAAGAAAGAGGTTAAAACCAATTAGTTTGAATAAAAAGTATTAAATTATAATTTATAATTTGAATTTATATTCGGTAAGTTCATCAAAAAATAGGTTAAAAAAGTTTGAATTACAATTTATAATTTAAACTGTGAATAAGTCAAAAAAGCAATTTCAGTTTGAACTCAAAAAGGTTAAAACTGACTCGCCAAACCGACGCTTAATATTCATTTTGGTTTGGTTGTGTGTCGGCAATTTTTGCAGCCAACTTACCAAGTGATCCAGCCAATTAACGGCGATCCCTTCATCGGAAGCCTCGAGACTCCGGTGACCTCAAGCCCCTTGATCGCCTGGTACCTTTCCAACCTTCCGGCCTACCGGACGGCTGTCAGCCCACTCCTCAGGGGAGTGGAGGTGGGCCTGGCCCATGGATTCCTCCTTGTGGGGCCATTCGTGAAGACAGGCCCACTTAGAAACACGGCGATCGCGGCCCAGGCCGGCTCATTGGCAGCCGGTGGGCTCATCGTGATACTCAGTATTTGCCTGACGATGTACGGAATAGCGTCGTTTAATGAAGGCGAGCCCTCCACGGCCCCGGCGTTGACTTTGACCGGAAGGAAGAAGGAGCCTGACCAGCTCCAGACCGCCGAGGGGTGGGCCAAGTTCAGCGGTGGGTTTTTCTTTGGTGGGATTTCTGGTGTCATTTGGGCATATTTCCTTCTCTATGTTCTCGATCTTCCTTACTACGTCAAGTAAAGGATTTTCTCCTCCATGTGTGTATGATTTTCTTTTTGTCATGATACTGTATTTAGCGTATCTATATATTATTATGCTATAAACTTGTGCTCTTCCTTCTTAAATAATGATATTCGAAACTTAAATTTGAAAAATATTTTCCTTTGAGTGTGGACGAAATTTATAATTACATAAGATTAATCATAAAATTTGTTTAAAAAAAGAAAAATAATACGTATTCCACCTTCAAGTTTTTAAGTTCTAACCTTCAAGACAAAAGGACCGTTGAGTACTCAACCAAACAAGTTCGTTGGCGCTTAGTTTGTTAATTCGGTAAACATGGCGCGTAAATGAAGCGCCAAGAGACTCTCGGTCTCAAACGGTCGTCATAGAACTTTTTTTTTTTTCAGAGGTAGCTGGAAAAAGAAACTTTGAATTTGAATTTGAATTTTATTTTTTTAATAATTCCCTTCGCCTTCCAATTGTATTGAATCCAAAGAGTTGATTGTTGCTAGAATATGAGAGTTTTGAGAAATCTGAAAATTTTTCTTATTGTAAAAGTTACTGTACAGTACTGATTATACTAATTAGTTAGTTTTGCAAACTTGAACCGTATATCACACACACACATATATATATATATATATATATGAATGTTTTATATTGTTCATGGTTGAAACTTTAGAGTTTAAATTACTCTCTAAAATGTTCAATTTGCACACTAATTAATTATAGTTAACTAACAGTTTGAAAATAATTTTAAAGTAGATGAAAATAATTTTGTTTTAAGAAACGAGTACCTTTGAGAATGATGTTGAAAGTGTTTTTGAAAATTTTGTGCAAAAGCATTTTGAAAAACATTGTGGCTATTTGGTTTGTAGGTTCAAAACCCTTTAAACTAGTTCAACCATAAAACCAGTGTAAGTTGATGTTTGATGGAGTAATAACTAAAATCACTTCAAACTATAAGAGCAATTTAAACCAGTCAAAACATACAAAATTCAAACTTTGTCTATTTCCCTTCAAGTTCACAAGGTTTACATAATTGTATAGAGCAAAATTATTTTGATTCTCATTTTTTTTCAAAAATTATATTTTTTTCAAACATTAATTATTGTTAAATTTGATATAATATTTTATACTTATTTTAAATCTTTACATTCTAAATACAATTTAAAACTATTATTTAAACTATAATATTTTAAACCATAAAATTTTAAAATACACCGTTTCAAACCCACAAACCTGAAGCCTCAAAAAATACCAAACGTGGTTGAAAATCGGTGAAAATTGTATCTAAAGTACTAGCAATTCATTGATATTAAAAATTGTATCTACAGTACTAGCAATTTATTGATATTCCTAACAATTGTAAAAATCTGCAACTGGACAAAGAAAACAAAAAAACAATCAATCAACAACAACCACACCACCTCCTCCTTAGAGAGAGCAACCAAATCGGATATTGTGGGTGACGTCTCGGGAAACTCCCGGCCTCTCAAACCTCCTCCTTTTTCCTCTTCTTCTCCTCCTCCTCCTCCTCCTTTCGTAACGTTTACTAACGGCGTTAGATTATGATAAACTTTATCACCACGGAAAGTAGGATTCTTTTTTTTGGCGGCGGACGAGGACCAGGAAATTTCTATCTTCATCTCGCACAATAACAACCAACGCTCATGAGGCATGTATTCTCTCTCAATTTCCCTCCACAGCTACACTAATTTATTCCCAACAATGGCAATTCTTTTTCATCACTTCAATCTTCTTCCTCCAACTCCCATACCTTCTTCGGTATCAACCGCTCGGAAGGAGAGCACAAGTAAGCCTCTAAGCATCCGTTGCAGTGCCTCGAGCAACGACGATCCACAGGAAGTATGCTTCTTCTATTCATTGTTAACTTACTCAATTCTCTCATCTTCTTCTTCTTCTTCTTTATGTTCTTTTTCTTTTCCTTCAGGATTATCTAATAGACGCTCCTGTTTCCGCCGGCGATGGATTTTCTTTCAGTGGAGGTACAATATACATATACATATACATATATATATATTTGTGTGTGTGCGCCTTTCCCTGTATTGTTTCTTGAAAAATCTGTTGCAATATGTTTGGAACGCAAATGCAGTTCCAAACCAACTTTTTGGTTCAAATTTCGCGAGGAAGAACACTGTAATAATTTTGGTTGGAACTATATTTGTAGTAATTTTCTAATTCCAACTGTGTTCACAAAAGCAACATTAATGTTGGGTGTACGTTTGATATTTTGGCCAGGAAAATATTCAGATGGACCGAACCCTTCTGATGAATGGTTTAAGCAAGGAAAGTTAGTGAGTCCTATTCCCTTAGTCTTAAGTGCCATTTATTTTGATTTTGTTACTGAAAAATGCATGATTAGACCAAAAACAAAATCTAGTTTTTGACAATATGATTAAATTTTGTAGGTGAAAGCTCATCCTGTTGGTGGGTCTGGAGGGAAGGCAAAAGATCCAATTTTTGGGCTCACAATGGGTGCCACTTCTCAGGCGCCTCCTGATTTTTTCAGGTGAATGTTTGAGTGTGTTTCTTTAGGCTAGTGCTAAACTTTTGTAGTCAAAGATGCAGAAATTGAGATTGGATTATTTGCAGGGTTTACCGATTGAAACATGCTCTCTCTATATATGATTTTGTGCAATAGATGGTTCTGCGTTGAGTCTGGAAGTGCTGATAATCCTTCTGTTGTACTTGTTCACGGTTTCCCTTCACAGGTTAGTCTTCATTTGGCACTTACAGAAAAGGGTCATAAATTGATTGTGTAATGCTTGTTATGGTATCGCAGAAATAAGTAGGCAAGTTTTTGATACGCTTGATATTTTCTACAGGCATACTCTTATCGCAAAGTTCTTCCAGTACTTTCTAAAAACTTCCGTACAATTGCTTTTGATTGGCTAGGTATGATGATAACATTTGTTTATCCTGCATTACAGTTGATGTCAGTATGTTGCTTACAGGAAATTTATGGGGCAAAAAAAAAAAAAACACACACAATTATTCTTCACTCTTACAGCTTATCTTTTTACAAATTATTTGTATTGGATCTCGTTGCGTCGAAAAGTAGTATTAGATCTCAGTTTTTCTGATTTTCAGATAGCCAATGCTCACTTGTTTACTTGTACTCCAGTCATTTTGGTCCTTGTTACCAAGCTGTTAAATGCATTTTAATTCTCCTCATTTCACCCCAAGAGCATGCTGTGATAAAAATATTTTTCTTTTACCTTACTTTGACAGGCTTTGGATTTTCGGATAAGCCACAACCTGGATATGGATTTGACTACACCCTGGATGGTAATTGCTATACCGTATTGATAAGAGCGTATAGGAACTAAATAAACAGCTCTTTCTTCGTGTCCTAGCAACAAAAGTAAAATGAAAAAAAAAAAAAAACGTTATAATCAATATAAAAATTTCCTAATGTTGTTTGTAATAAATAAAATTGTTCATGATTCTTATTTGTATTAAATTTTGATATGGTTTGCAGAATATGCGTCATCCTTCGAGTCTTTAATTAACGAAGTTACCAGCAATAAGGTGACCCTTGTTGTTCAGGTAAGTTTTTCTTGTTTGTTGTTGTGCAAATATGCAAGCAAGGGCTTGTCAAACAACAGATTAATTACTCTTTTGACATGTATTCTCAGGGATACTTTGCGCCTGTCGTCGTCAAATATGCTAGCAATTATCGGGAAAAGATTAACGACATAATACTCCTCAATCCTCCAGTACAGCTTCTCTAAAAATCTTATGCGAGTTCTTATAGTTTAGTATGGCAAGATAGTATAACATTTAACTTCTATGGTCTTTATCTTGTTGTATAAAGCTAACAGAAAAGCATTCCAACCTTCCATCAACCTTGTCCATATTCAGCAACTTTTTATTAGGTGAAATATTTTCCCAGGTATGAAGATTTCTTGTACTAATTATGTTATGTATGCCTGTCTGTCATTGTGTTTTTTCGTACCATATTTTCCTGATAACATTAGTGCTGCCAAAACCATATAGTAATTTGCTGTATTTATCAAACTAGGACCCCATAAGAGCTAGTGACAAAGCCTTGACGAGCTGCGGTCCTTACAAAATCAAAGAAGATGATTTAATGGTCTATAGAAGACCTTACCTTACATCTGGTTCATCAGGGTTCGCGTTGAATGCAATTAGTAGGTCTATGAAAAAGGAGTTGAAGGTAAACTTGCCTCATTTATTATTATTTTTTTTTTATTTTTGTATTTTCAGAAACAGTCTTGCTATGCCAAAAAGACTCAAAATATCAAATCCCACACCTACTAAGTTTCTCCTCTAGGATTCCTATTTATTTATAAGTGAAGCATGTCTTGTCTTGTATATTTAGCTGTCAATGGCTTTTCCCTTATTCTGGTATTCTTCTTGTTGGTGTGCATGCCAGAAATACGTGGAGGAAATGAGGACGATACTACTCGACAAGAGCTGGAAAGTAAAGACTACAGTTTGCTGGGGACAAAGAGATCGTTGGTTGACCTTAGATGGAGTTGAAGATTTCTGCAAAGATTCAAACCAAGAGCTTATCCAGATTCCCAATGTACCAACTTCTTTCCTCACATGCCATTGCCTGTGTGCGCATTAATGGAAAGTTACAAAATCATGTTCCACTTGATCACAGTTAAATCTAGAAAATAGAATTTCTATTTTTCATACAAATTTTTAAATTTGACAACGTTAATGACAACAAAACATTCAAAATGTTGAACTGTTAACCATTGACTCATTTCTTGGGTTTTGCAGGCAGGGCACCACGTACAGGAAGACTGCGGTGAAGAACTTGGACAGATCATTTCTGGGATTATTAGAAAAAGGAGCTTTTTGTGATTTTTCTTCCTTTTATTGACTATAATGCTCTTCCCGTCTTTGCTCTTCATCAGTTGTTTGACCTTTAGTTTGTGAATAGAGCGAAATATAAGAAATTCGCTAGCGTATACATCCACTATTCTCAACTACAATAGACGAGTAAACAGAAGTTTTCGTATAAAGAATTGAATGGCCATCAAATAATGTACAGAAGAATTACAAGCTTGTATGACAAGCAATATAACTTTGCATGTACTATATCAGCAAAGTGTCCTTCAGAGCATGGAAATTGCTTTGACTTTTACACTTCCGTACTTTCATCAAACGAACGCATGCGGTCAAGTATCACTTTCCCTGTAACAAGTACTAGCTTTTTAAGATTTTTGGTCTTGTGGTTGTTTCTTTTCATATGGATCAAACAAGTCTTCATCCTCTTTGATTGCCCTTTTCCATCTGTTCTTGAAGATCTCTAATTCAATATGCGATAGCTTTCTCACCTGCCCGATAAGTATGCGCGAAACAATGAATAACAGTCGCTGGTTTTTTCTGCTAAAAAAGTTCACTTAGAGGAAAGTTCATTACGACGCTTCCCTCACTTCTAGCATCAGATTGTGGAGATTCTGCTTTTGCCTGCATGCTTCAAAGTTCAAACAAGTTGTGAATTTATTGGCGTTTTCATAATTCTTCACTTTGATGTTCGAGATTCTTTGTTAAAAGTTTCTCACCTTTTTGGCACCTGATCCCCCAAGCGTAGGAAGACCGTAATGAGTTATGTAATCAGAATCCACAATTCCAATATTTTTGGTTCGATCACCCTGTGAATGATAATCAATATATAGCTTCAAACATAAAATAAAGGTTTAAGAGAATATTATTAAATTAGAACTTGATTAAAAGAAACAATACGGACAAAAGTATGGAAGTTTTGCCTGTGTACAGTAGCCGAGCTTGAAGTCCAGTCCCCATGCATGAATCAAGTCATTCTGTCGTTTTATCAAGGGGAAGAAAAGGAAAAGAACTAAACTGTTTGGCAGGGTGGTTCTCACCACAAACTCAGTTATGAATAGTAAGTTTTTATATGCTACAGTAACGATAAAAAAAATTACTACAGTGTAAACTCTCACGTGCTACAGTAAAAGTGGTTCCCACCACCCTTTCAAACACCCACTAATTAAAAAAAAATGGTTATTGAAATTTGAAACCAACTGTTTTATAACATTTTTCTTTTAAACAATCTCCTTAACATTTTAGCATAGACATGTTACCTGAATCAAATGCCAAGCACAGCGTCAAGAGGCTGTTGAGAAAACAGGAACCATCATCTCTACCCCACTGCCACACATACATGCCATTTATACACAATGGCAAACACATCAGTACATCAAATATTGTATTGTTTCACACATGTTAGAGTATACTGACCCGAATTCAGATGGGCTTAACCAACTAATTAAAAATGGTTATTGAAATTTGAAACCAATGGTTATTGAAACACCCACTAATTAAAAAAAATGGTTATTGAAATTTGAAACAAACTGTTTTATAACATTTTTCTTTTAAACAATCTCCTTAACATTTTAGCATAGACATGTTACCTGAATCAAATGCGAAGCACAGCGTCAAGAGGCTGTTGAGAAAACAGGAACCATCATCTCTACCCCACTGCCACACATACATGCCATTTATACACAATGGCGTACACATCAGTATATCAAATATTGTATTGTTTCACACATGTTAGAGTATGCTGATCCGAATTCAAATAGGCTTGACCCAAAAAGCCCAACGGTATAAACTTTTACGTTTTGGACCATTCAGTTTATGTTTTAGGTCTATAGGTTTTTGTTTATACTTATATATATGTATGTGTATATATATATATACATATATGATGTATTGCATTAGAATTTGATATTATTGACTTTAGCCTTTCTAATAGTCACAATTTTATATACTTTTTTAAATATAATGATTTTTTCTTCTCTTTTTTTATATTTTTTTCATCTTAAATTTTCACCTAAATCTATATATGTTTTTGTTTTTTTATTTTTGTCGCACTGTATTCCTAACAACACAATATTTGTTAACAATATAATAAGAAAAAATCTATAGTAGTCATATTAAGCAATATGTCAGTCATGGAATAAAACTATAAATGCAATTTTTTTTTTTTGGGCTCTTTTCCCTCTGCATGGAGGTTCCGTGCTGTCCTCGTCACACTTCCTACGACCAATCACTACCTTCCTGTTATTGCACCAACATTAATTACTGAGCATATGAAACTAGCAAAAAAAAAAAAAAAAATTACTTCATCTGAAGTCCAAGGGAAACCACTTTTTTTTTTTTTTTTTTATATATATGGAAAAGAATGAAAAACCCGTGAACACATGTTTGCTGTCTCTAGCTGTGAACGGATGATGCACCTCCGACTTATTGCCATCAAGCGCTGGCTGTGATATCTGTAGTCCTTTCTCATTAATGATTGACAGATGTCTGCATATATACAAAAAGAACTTATTAATTAGAGTTATTTACCTCGTTTACACGTTGTATTTTAAGTTTAATTAAATATTATTTTTTTTTTATTTTAGATCTTATTAAATTTATTTATTTAAATTAAATTTAATATATAAATTTATATTTTTTTAATTAATATTTAAAATTGATCTAAAAAATTGCTCGAAATACCTTTAGATTAAAAAATAAGAAAACTTTACATATTTAAGAAAAAACTTTATTTTAAAGTTTTTGATATAAAAAATCAATAAAATATCCTAAAAAATAGGTGTTTTGTACGCTTTTATTTTTTGTTTTCTTTTTATTTTTTAAAGTTTTAATTTTTTTTCTACTTTACTTAAAGATAATTTAGTTATTTTAAAAGTCAAAATCAACTATTGACTGAAGTAAGGTCTAAATTTGTATATTAAATCTAATCTAAATATATATATTCTTTAATCTGAAGGTCCAGGTTTTGAATTAACTTAATATAGAGAGTAAAAAATGATAAATATCTTAATTAATTATGTTCACAACATTTTAAATGTTTTTAGTTAGCATATTAACAAAAATTTAAATTTTACAAGATAAAACATTGTAGTAAGAAATATGTAAAACATTGTGGTTGAACCTACGGTATAAGTTAACAAGTTAATATCTCTTAATGTATCCACCTTTGTCTACTTAGTTAAGTTTATATAAATATATCTGTCAGCTCTTTCATATGTACAACACACACACATACCTGTCAACATGCAAATTTTCAACTCCAAGGTCTTCATCCCAAAGGCATATGTAGGCATAGTCTGAAACAATGTCTGGATGCAAGAAACGCTTTGCAAACCACCTAAAAAAATGTTTACATGTTAATTACCCCGTAAGACAAAGAGGACAAATATATATATATATATATATATATATCTATGTATATGTATGACAAATATGAGGTGTAGCTTAAGGACTATTTTATAGAATACCATTTAGTGTGATTGGTGGCAAAGACATTTATGTACGAGAGATTTTGAAAACATAGTTGTCATAACGATAAATACTATAATCTA
The DNA here is from genome assembly GCA_946598075.1 of Artocarpus hirsutus. Taxonomy (NCBI): domain Eukaryota; kingdom Viridiplantae; phylum Streptophyta; class Magnoliopsida; order Rosales; family Moraceae; genus Artocarpus; species Artocarpus hirsutus. The sequence goes on from CAMOHE010044935.1 coordinate 57,541, forward strand.
TAGAGTTTTATATTATAGCATATTTTTACTTTATATTATAGGATGTAACGACTTTACGCACTAGTAAAAATTATGAGTTCGAACTAGGTTGGTAAACATCATCTATGTATGACTAATATGAGGTGTAGCTAAAGGATTCTTATATAGAATACCATTTGGTTTGATTGGCGGCAGAGACATGTAAGGCACGGCCTCTCCAATCAAATTCCCTCCTCCAATCATTCACAATCCCATCGTAGTGAAAAAGCATCGCAACGAAATTGCTTGAGCTTAGGAACTGTGGATGGATCACATTATTCACAATGAATAGAAAAATTTAGTCCAATCATTCGCATTTGAATTCAACGTGACAATGTTCGTAAACATAATCTAATGATAAACTCACATTGACTCCACCACAAGCTGAAGAATTTGAATCTCTAACTTCAAATAAAAAAGAAAAGAAAAGAAAATAGAAGTATAGTAGGTTCTTCTTCTATATAATTTTGTTCACGCTTTCTTTTTGCTTTATTCCCACTGCCATGGCTAGCAAGTTTGCCGATCCCTTTGGGTTCTAAGAACAATTACCATAGGTAGAGCATCTATCAATGCTGTGACATAGGGAGGAAAAAGAAGAGAGGAAAATAATTTTCTTTAAAAAGAAATTATTGATGTACCTGTTTTTTTCTGGGGCCCCACAGTGGTTGCATTTGCAAATCGGAAGTCTTGGAGACAATACCTCGTGATCAGGCCTGAATTGGGTCTAAATGGAAAAAAAGGCAGTCATTAATAATGAACGCAAAAACCAAAAAAAAAAAAAAAAACCAAAAAAGGCAATGAATATGGAATCTTTTGTGATCATCACCAACCAAAAAAAAAAAAAAAAAAAGCCTACAGGTTAACGACAAACCTCACAAGTGTTGCACCTTGTAGTTTGCCTGGCATACTCCAAAGCGGAAAATCTCTGTTGCTATTTTTTTTTTATATACAAAAAAAGAGAAAATATCATCATTTTTTAGTAAAATTCAGCGTAATCTAAACTATTAACTTATAATTGAGATGGAAGGACTCAGTTAGGTTTCTTTCACTTGTAAAAGAAAAGTACTCTTTTTGAACCTTGTGAAATTTAAAAAATAAAAGATAAAAAAAAAAAGAAACAAAAATGGGTCTTGGAAAATAAGTAGCAAATTACCGATTACGTCGTTATGATCAGTGACAAAAAAGGCACTCCAAACAAAGAAAGCCCCATAAAAGAAAACCATTGTGGAAAGAAAACTACAATAATAAAAAGGTGTTTGCCGTGTGGTGTCCATCTTATTAGACCTCTGAAAGCAGTTCAGAAAATAATTGCCATAAATGGCATTTATTAGCCATTAAATAGAGATCTAAAAAGTGCCAAAAAAGAAGAGAGAGATAGAAAGGAAGGGCTTGCCAAAGTTGGCATCTTCATGATTTTCCAATAAAAAGAATGATTCTGAAACGAAAGCTTTATTTCAGAATATAGCTGAAAATGCCATCATGTTGACGAGCACATACACACACACATACATATGTATGAAAATAAGTGCACGAGAAGAAGCAGTCTAAATTAGGTTACTTAAAGCTGCAAAAAGGGTTCGTCTTAAAACGGATGGTTCATGCATGGTTTCTTTTCGCTGTTGATATTGTATTGGAGCTATAAAACAGTAATATATATAATTTAGTTTATATGTTGAGCTCGTGTTTCTTGCAACAGCAGCAAATGTTTTTCACGAATACATGAAGAGAAAAGGGCATTGACCGTTACGTTCCAATAAAGAGGTGGTCACACTAAGCGGCGCAAGGTTGGGGGTTTCAGTGCAAAGAAATCTGAAAGTATAATGGAGTTTAGGTTTGTTGGCTCCATAATATATGAAACATTTTTCAACTACGATGGAACATATAAAGTGTTATTTATTTATTTTTTTTGGAAAATAACATAAAGTGTTCTTTCAAACAAAAGGATATATATATATATATATATATAGGCATGATGTTTTTGGACCTAAGTTTGACTCATAGAATAGAATAATGTATTTTGTAGGAATTTTTTTAAATCTCACTAATAATGTAACACTGTTATTCATAGATAAAAGAAAATAATAATTGTATTATTAACCATATGACTTTTTTTTTTTTAGAAATATCATTCGCAATGAGTTGACAATTGTTTGTTTACTATAAATTTTCGGTTGAATATGAACGCATTCACTTGAGAAAAAATAGAAGAGTAATCTTTTTCCTAATAAGACCATCTCCAACCCACACCAAATGTTGGCTTTAATGCTATCTCTAATGAGACGTCAAAACTCACGCCAAATTAGTGAGATGAGCAGGAGCACACCAAATATGACATGCCATTGTTCATCATGCCATTTTGATAAAATGGTTAAATAGTAGGGAATTAGTAAAAATAATATTAAAAAATATGAAATAGAATACACCAGTAATATTCTTTTTTTGTGTTAAAAAAGTGTAAAGATTGGAGATAAAATTACTGTTTGATGTGATATTTACTCCATTTTAGTGTAAAAGTTATACCATATTGGTATTATAGATTGGAGATGGTCTAGGGAAAGAGATTTTGAGTTAGACTCGTAAATTGGTCTAATTATACATATTTTCCCAAATCTCTCAATTGACGACCTTAAAAATCAATAAACGGGCATTGTATTAAATGTCAGTTTTTCAAAATTTGTTGAAATAAAGAGTAGGTTTTAAAAACATTTATAGTAAATAAAAAATTTACTCAATAAAAATATATTTTTTGTTATCTATTTACTATGACAAAAAAATTATCAATAAAACTTTTTTAAACTATTTACTATAAATATTTTTAAAATTTGATATTTATTTAAAAAAAAATTCAAAAATCCGATATTTTTCTTGTTATTTTATAAATAAATTGCCAATAAATAATAATATTGGGCTTAGAACGCTAAACAACTAGGTCCATGGGTTTGATTTAAGATGGTTGGCGCTATTGGATGTTACTCGTTGTATCATGAGTCAAATAAGCAACATGGGAGACAACTAGCTTTTGTGGGTTATTTGGTACTGTAATTGTGTTGTTTCAATGATTATTTTTACTGGATAAGGGCTAAAATGTACCTCGAAAACACATGAGGGTTAAAATGTCAAAGCATAATTATTTCAACTATTAAAAGTGTGTGATAACAAAACTTGAGCATCCCTTCCAAAAAAAAAAAAAGGAGCAAAATCGTATTGCAATACAGTATCAGTTACAGTGAAAGTCAATTGTTTTTTTTTCATTTTGTCTTTCTTTTAACTCTAATTTTAAGCTTTAAAATTTCATACATTTTTTCGTTTTAATTTCAATTGAGACAACTTTTTCCTTACGTGTTTGGAGTAGAGTGAGGAACAAACCACATTCAAATAGCCTATGAAAATCTGGACATTAACGCTTTGTAAGATTTGTTACATAACATTAAATTTTCAAATGGTTGTCTTAAACAATTGATTGATTGTTTTTTAAAAGATTGTTTTGAAATCCGAATATGTGTTGAATACAATCATTTAAAAGACTTTAATATTTTCTAAACAAGTCTTACAAAATGGCAATGCTAATGAGAGATTTTTTATTGGACAATGTAGAGCATGAGAATCTATTATCTTCTCACTCGAAAGCATAGTAAGAAAAATCGTCTCAAACAAAGCTGTAATAAAAAAGTAATGATATTACAAAACTTCGGTTTTTATAGAGATAGAAGAGAGAGAAAAAACAAAAAATAATTACCGAATAAGTGTTACTAGGTAAAAACAATATGTTACTGCTCTTCAACTACTTAATACTGCCCAGATGACCTATTTATCATCGATAAAAATAACGTATTACATCATTGCCCTTCCTGAAAAATACTGGAGTTTCAAAACTTCAAAAATACAGTCTTATTTGAGGACATAGAAAGAGATATGCAAAAAGGGAGACATGAACTAATCCCTAACATCATGTGATGTTATTCGAGGACGTAAAAAGAGATATGCAAAAAAAGGGAGACATGAACTGGATCCCTGTATCCTTCTGTTGGAGTTGGATCAGGGTGACTTTGAGCTCATCATCGCATCTCTCTCTCTCTCTCTCTCTCTCTCTCTTTCTATTATTTGCATTATTATATGTGGTTGGAAAATTATGAATGTGGAGTCCCATCAGGCCTTCGAACAATGCTAGCACTAAATTATTTATCAAATGTTGGGTGAAGCATACATTGACTTTTTTCTGTGTCTTTTGTCGACAATAGGGACTTCCCTCCAAAGGCATGTGTGATCAACGTCAAAGCGTCTCTTGGCCCATGGGATTCCGGATTCCCTTAAACAGCCCTCCTATTTTCCCCCTACAATATTTCTTTTAATTTCGCCCCTGAATTTTTCCAGTCACAACTTTTATGTAGATTTTTAAAAAATATATTTTTGTTATTCTCATAGATTTGACCTTTAAGAATGCTTATTTTTTAGACGTAAAAAACCAACTAGACAATTTCCTTTTTGCTTATGGACGTTGCAATAAAAAGAAGCAAATTTTATAATGGGATGGAAGTTTTGATTTCATGGGTCCTGTTATTTTAACCATAGGATTGACTTTTTAATAATATGATCTATATATGTTTGGAAATAATTTTGCATCGTTGTAAATTTTTAATAATAAAAAAATGTTGACTTGTCATAAGAGCTCAAAAAAGGCAAAATAACAGTAATAAGAGTGAGATGGATAAAAACTTAGAACTAAAAAGCTTAAAGAAAAAGTACTTCCCCTCAAATTTGGAAAGGGAAAAAATGTAGACTTGAAATGATTCCTTGTATATTTGCTATATGGCTGATAAACAAGCAATTCCTTTACAAAGGCAAAGCAAGCAAAGTGGGGCTTTTCACTAGCTTTAAAAAGAAGAAGAAGAGGGGAAAAAAAAGAAGAAGCAAGGGCTTTTACCAGCTTTGAATTACTTCTACCGTACGCTTATTTGACATCCCGGTTCTAATTATTAAATAATATAAAACTCTTAATAGTTACAACAAAAAATAAAAAATTATTATAATATAAAACTTTTATATATTACAGTTTTTAAACTAACTTTTTTAGTTTAATGGCTCTCTCTTAGAGTTTCAAACAACGTAAAAGGATAAGCCAATAACTGCTTTCACATTACTCGATCAGAAGAAAAAAGAAAAACAAAAAGAAGTAAAAAATAGTTACAGCACATTGAATAAAACATATGAACAAGATAGTATACCAATCAGTGAAAGGTCTTGGATAAGAACAATAAGTACACATGCTAACCCTCAAAAAAATAAAAATAAATTTTAGGACATAAATTTAGAGAAAAACAATATAGTACATACTTTTTTTTTTACTGGGAAGATAGTACAAGAATTGATTATGAAGAAGAGAAGATGGGACATGATCAAATTAGTGAAAAATGAGTGGGAGAAAAATGTAAATAGGACGCGGCCCACAACACAACAAGACAAATAATCCGACAACAAGGACAATCATTCCACGAAATCTTATCCAACAACCCCATTAATAATCAATTCCCGTCTTTGTACTGGCCTGGCCCATTGGAGCGCCACGTGGGCTGCAAAGGCCGTGGGACCCGCAGGGGCAACCACGACCGTTGAATTGGACTGCCACGGGGAATTTGTCGTATATGAACGTGCTCTACACGCGCTTTAAAGATTTATGGACTGGAAAGAGGCTTCATCCCCTTCAAAAACCCAAAAAAAAAAAAAGAAGAGAGAGAGAGATGGAGAAATTTTATTAACGATTAATTATGTTGTGTGTGACAGTCCTGGTCTCAAAATTATAAGTAGTATAAAATTTTAATATGTTATAATAATAACAAAAAATTATTACAGTATAAATTTTTATATATTATAATAAAAAATAATTATAATTAATAATTTTAATTATATTATCAAATATCTTATTAATCCTTTGAAAAATGATTAATTAATAATATTCTATAACCGTTTGGTCTGCTGATGGGGTGATCACTGCGTGTCTTGATGGGGACGGGGGTGTACAGCAAAAAGTCTTGCATTATTACTGCATCAGAACGTTTTAAATGGAAAAATAATTTTAGTCCTATTATAACTCATTATTCACAAAATTATAATCCTTAGTTTAATGTATAATATGCTTTTGAACTAGATCCTATTATTTTATTATTGACAATATTATAATTATATAAAATTAAATAAGATTGTTTTTTTAAATATGTTTTTCAGCTTTAATTAAAGGTTAAGTTAAGATGAATTCGGCATAAATCTAATTTCATGTAGTTTTTATTAAATCAAAAGTGATCTAAAACAAAACTTTTTCTAAATGCCCCATTAAAATATTTGTTCTCAAATATGTCTCTTTTTAAGCATTTTTCTCACGTAAGGTTCTGATCAATTATCATCTTATAAATACTTTTTCTATACTTTACCCACCTTGAAGTAATATTTGCTCATTTCCCGTTAAATGTGCCTTAATTTTTTTTAAAATGATACTTAATTTTTTTTTCTTATGAAACTCTCAACTACTATTTCCTCGTATATGCTGCCTAGCTAATTTTTTATGGACTTTGTCACTATACCATTTATGACACAAATATGTTCCACTTGTCTATAAACATATAATTGTTTTGATTGAAATGTACATTTTAATCTATTATATATATACATATATATAAATTGCTAAATTAAACACTAAAGAAAATAATAATTGAAAAATATAAACTCTTTAGAATATTCCATATTGACGCATCAAAAAATTCAATAAACTAAATATGTACATGCATAATATGTGCTTCCAACTAGTTAATAGCATTAAAAGTTAATATTTTAAACATTTTAATATTTTTTTCGCTCTTAGTTTATGCTTCCCTAATATTAATTTTGTCTCCACCACTGCTTATAGGAACAAAAATTGTAAAAAATGGTTGTAAAATAGTCTAAATAGACAAAAAGAAATTAACATATTTATAATTATGAAATAAAACTTCAAAAATTGCGTTAATGAAAATACATGGTGTGATTTGACTAGCTATTGTATTAAAATTTTCAAACTACAAACTAAACCGCATTGTGATGTCAGGTATAAATTAAATTTCAAACAAATTACAAAGTGAAAAAGAAAAACCACATAATGTTGTGTGGCGTATGGACTGGATGATTTTTCTCATTAGGTGTTTATTTTTCCCATCTTCTTTATTTTTGTTCTCAAAATTTTTAGAAATATTTTTGCACGTTTTTCAAGGCAAAAATTTTAAAAATACTTTCAGCACAATTCTAAAAAAAAAATTATTTTTTTAAAAAAATATATTTTCACCTATTTTAAAAATAATACCAAATGATTAGATCAATATGGTGCTAAGCCACCTTTGCACAAATTGGTCAAGAATTGACTGTTCCTCAAAGGAGCTGGTCTTAGGGCAAAACTAGATAAACATGCAGCACACTAACTGTTCCTCAAAGGAGCCCCAACTAGGGCGAAACTAGTCATCATGCCACGTTAAATGCTTTTGCTGGTGAGATGATTGGCTTCGAAAGTAGAATGCCATGCAGGGCCAACCATGTTATTGGTTGCTTGACAAACTTAATTTTAAACAACAAATTGTAGTTAAACTAAGTTTGTTACAATACAACATGTTTTCTGTCACGACATTTGAAAGAAAACTTAAGGCATGTTTTCTCATATAGAATTCAATCTAATCAAGAAAGGGAATTAGATTTTAGATTTTAAATTCAGGTGTTTATTTTTATTTTTAAGAATTAAATGAGGTAGATTTCACTTATAAATAAGGAATAAAGTTCTTTAATATGGGGGAACTTATCTCTCACATCATACCCACAAAAATTAATTCATTCCCTAAAAAAGAGAAACTAATAAACCTATTCACGAAATATACCTTTACTTTAATTTAGTTATTTGCTTTACATACATGTTATTTTGTAACCATAGTTTTTTTATTTGAATTCATTCTAATTTTATTTAGTAAAGTAAACAACAAAATAGTGGTTGCAGGCATAACCTAAATTTAAAACCATACCCAACTCAACCTAGAGGTGGAGTTGAATCCCCCAACCCTCAAGTTAAAAAAAAAAACACAGCGTAATAGGAAGTTAATTCCTCATGTAACTTAATTCCTTAACAAATTAATAAACACTTTGATAATTTTTGGAACTTAATTTTGTGAAATTTATTTCTTTTTTTCTTGAAATTAATTCTCTATTATTTAAATTTTTGATTAGTAAATATCTCACTAATTTAAAATATAATTTATAGTTTGACTGTAGTTCAAACCGTATTAGCAAACTACAGGCAACTCTAGAAAGGCCAACAGTCAAATTGGCTCATCATTTTATTTCATTTTTTATCCCAAAGTAAAAGTACTCATATGATGAGTTTGACTGATACGGGCATACTATCCAGTAGGGTAAGTAATATGGATTGCGATACGATAACATGACACAAACTCGATACGAATTTTTGCTGGTTAGTGTCAAAAAAATTAATCCTTGGTTAGTTTAGTATCAACCCGAAACTGACATGTCCAAAAATAGGTGGGGTTCGAATCAACCCGCCTAATCCTAAACTGACCCATAACTGACCCACTTATATTTATTCAGAAATTTTTTATTCTATTATTATATATTATATTAGATATAGACAATAGTATAACCCTAAGCATCAAAACCTACCTCTCACATTAGAAGATAAATCAGTTCCGTTATCCTATCTTTGTTATGATGGCTCGTGACATTTTAAGCATTTTGGTATCAACAATTGTATCAGAATCTGCATTTAGTAATGGTATCAATAGTTGCTATGATGGCTTGTGATATGTTTTGTACTTGTTGAATTTTTTTAAATTTTAGAACTTGACTTTCTTGTTCTTGTGGATGAAACTCATCTAATTTTATGTTTGTTTTTATGTTATATCTATATATATATATTAGTGTAGGCAGGTCATATGCAGGTTGCGGGTTATAATTGGGTTGTGGGTCAAATACAGGTCACGTGTCATTATTTTTTGATATTGTGCATAAGTAACGAGTTGACACGGGTCATGTTCGTGTCAATCTGTACTAAAACAGGTTGTGTTAAAGTTGAAAATTATTAACCTGTTTGTATCATAAGTCATATTAGTGTCGACCTAATTTTTATAAAAATTGAGCCAACTTGAAACTAACCCAACCCGGTGACCCGAATTGCCACTCTTACCCTCCAAATAAGGAATACAAATATAAAAATGCTTTTGTTGCTTCTTTTGTCGGGATTTTGTTTCCTTATTTACTTATTTCTTTCTTTTAACTTAACTTTATTTTGTACCCCTCTGAAAAATGTTCCATTGGCACTGTGATGGTTGTTATCTTCTTGTTCTTTGTGCACTCGTGTTTTGGTGTCTGGAAGCTGCGAGAGTAGCCAGGAAAACTATTCATCTTCTCGAATGGTACTTCCCCAGTTATGCTTCCCCCTCTCTCTTTGACAGCCATAACTTTTGCCGTTTCTTCTTCTCTGAAACAGCTTTTTTCTTTCTGTTTTCTTACTCTTCCAATATCTCTTGCCCTTTATATTTATTTATTTCTTTCTTTCTTTTCTTCTTTTGTTTTACAATCACTTTTTTTGCGGCCTTTCATTTGTTTGTTGCGAGTAATGATAGGTTTTAAAATCTGGCACTTGATGTTTATAGAATTTTCTGCTGTTCCACCGGCTCCCTTTGACTTTTCTTTGTTTGGCTCAGTCCAATCGTTTCTTTTGTTTCCATTTCTGTAATTGTGCTTGTGTTTTCCGCAATGGTTTTTGAGATTTTAAACTTTACACTCACAACTAGCTGATTGGTAGTTGAGGGAAAAACAAGATATATAATATGACATGATTTTTTTTTTTAACATAAGCTATATATATATATATATATAAAACAATATATATAAGTTCTTTCTTAATTTTCAGTTAATTTTTTTTTGTTTTCTCAGAAAAAGAATAAATCTGAGCATTAGGGTTTCGTGCAACTTCCCGTCTTCACTGATTGGGAAAAGATCCTTGCTTTGTTAATTCTCAAATTCCTTGAAAATCCTTTTTATGTTTTGTTTTATTTTGTGATTTTTTCACTAAAGGTTTGAGGTTGGTGGTTAGATTTTCCACGTGGGTCATTTACATAGCCGCAATCTGAAGGGGATCGTTTAATTGCATGTGATTTTCGATGGTAGAAATTTCCTTTTCTGATCTTTTTCCCCGGCCAGATTTTCACTTTCTGTTCTTCTTTCGACCAATCCTAGATTTTATATTTTTTCTTACTATATAGCATTCAAGATTTTTCTTCTTTTGTGAAAATAGTATTCAAGATTTTACCTTATGAAATTCCATATTTTGTTAACTGGAAAACTAAATTTTCTGTTCTTTTTGTGGATTTGGTGTGCATTTTAGGTCGATTTCTTCTGTTTTTTTTTTTGGGGATATTGGGTGGCTTGTCATTAGATTTTAGTCAAACTTTTGGAGAAATAATGGTTTATTTCTCCATTATTTTATCTAAAAGTTTGAAATAATGGTTTATTTCTCCATTATTTTATCTTTTCCCTTGTTTTATTTTCAGGTAATTAATCCGGTTTGCCCAAAAGTGTAACATCATTCCCATGTTTGATCTCTTATTTACCTTCTTGGTAAGCAAACTTTTAACCACTATTTCTATTTAATTCTTTGTTTTTGAGGCATTATTGAAGAGTGATGTATTTTATCTTTGTTTTTTGCAGCTTGCTCATCACACGGTTGATCATGATCATTGATGATCAACAACGTGTGAATATTTGGATGACAACGAGAGAGAGCACGCTTGTTGATAATCATGCGCAAGATGGCATGGCTATGCACATGCGTGCTCTCCTTCGTTGTCATACAATGTTTCTCCCTTTTTATGTATTGTTCAATCAATATTCATGTTTTCCTTTTGCATATGGGCTAGCAGGTAATTCAGATCTCCATTCAATATATATGTTATTAGATCTTATTTGATTCAATTATATTAGTTCACTGCGCATATTGTGCAATTATATATCTTATTTAATTTTGAAGCAAGGATATCAGACAGATGGATCAGAAAAGAAGAAGAGGAATGGAGGAGAGTGACGAGAAGTACCATCCTTCTTTGAACAGTCTGAGGGCAATGTATACAATCTGATTGGAGTTCACTTATTGGGAGTTAATAACAATCAAAATTATAGCTTAATGAGTAAAATTAAACTTTAATTGAACAAGAATGAAGCTTTAAAATTGATAATAAGATTGTCAATGAGAGGACCTTTCATATGCTCTCTTGACCCCACGTTGGACTTTCACCTTGTGTACTAAGCTTATACGGATGTCAAGATCAATCAGTTTACTTGAAGTTCTCTAAAATTTGTAGCCTGTTTGGTTTGTAGGTTCAAACCTTTTTGTATAGTATTTCTCTTTCAAAAATTTAGATTTTCATTTTCAAATCCAAGCGGTTAGGATCAATCACCTTTGGACTTTCACCTTGTGTACTAAGTTTATAGGGATATCAATATCAATCAATTTACTTGAAGCTCTCTAAAATTTTTAGCTTGTTTGGTTCATAGGTTCAAACCTTTTGTACAGTATTTCTCTCATAAAAGTTTAAATTTTCATTCAAACTTTTCAAATCCAAGTGGTTAGGATCAATCAGTTTGCTTAAAGACATTTCAAATACTAAACCTAAATGTATATTTTACCCTACAGGTTGAGATGTTAGTTGAGTGGTTAGGATCAATCAATTTGCCTGAAGACATTTAAAATACTTAAACTAAATATACATTTTACCCTATATGTTGAGATGTTTTAACTTTCTTTTTCCCCATAGATTGTTCTGCATAATTCGTTTTCCAAAGTGTCTACTTTGTTTTATCTGTAAATGCTTGACATTGACCAGTTGCTTGGTGAGAAGTCATGTATTACTGCAACACTGATCATTGTCTTATTTCCAAATAATCTTCATTAGGCGACTTTCTATTCTACCCTTCAAAACCTTTTCTTTATTAGGTTTAGCTGAAATGTCATCCTTCTTATATATTATCATGTCCTAATTAAGTTATTTCTTAAAAATTGTTTTATATCCTTCCCTTGCCGTTTTATTAATGTTCCGCAATAGTTGCTTGGTGAGAAGTCTTGTGTGCCGAGCATTGTTAATTGTCTTGATTGTAAATAATCTACATTATGTCACTTCCTCTTCTATCTTTTGAACTTCTAATTTAACTTATTAGATTTTCAAATTCCTGTGTTTTGGGAATTCTTATACACATGTCGGCGAGTATTGCACAAAAAAAAGTTGCCACATTTTCTTGTACACTTTTAGTCACAATATTTTTGCATAACTAAATGTCACTTTTAGTCATAATCTCATGATTAATATGCATTACTTAGTCACAAAATTTTGGTGTGACTAAAACTATTAGCCATAAGGTTTTTAGTAACAAAAAAAAAGTTTTTTAGCTGCACCAAGGGAAGTTTTCGTGACTAAAAACTCTATCGAAAAGACCTTTAGTGATCAGCCCACACTTTTGTTATTAAATTAATGCATTTAGTCACAACGTTGTGACTAAATTGTGACTAAAGGTATATTTAGTCACAAAATATGTAGCAACTAAAAGTGTCACAAGGAGATATGGTATTAAAATTCATTTTTTTGGGTAGTGTGTGCTTGTAAACATTCTTAATAAATATAACAATATAAATAGTCATTGCTAAAACTTTTTATGACTCAGTACTTGCCATCCCACAATCCGAAAAGTAAGTTGTCTTAAGCACATGGTCAATGTTTTTGTGACTCAGTACTTGCCATCTGACAATCTGGAAATTAAGTTGTCTTAAGTGCACGGTCAATGTTTTATAAAAGGTTAATGATGCTTGTTATTTGATTAGGTGTGGCCTTAAACACTTGTACATAAGGGTCCATGCTCAAGATATCATATAAGAGGCATACGTCTATTCATATCAAGGCTTCCTTTCTTCTTTATTTTAGCCCTAGTTTTGTTTATTATTTTGCATCATATTGTTTTCATGATCCATTCAACTAATCAAAATTTTATTGGTGTTTGGATCGAATTAGAGCTGAAAAAAGAAGTGTGGTAGGTATATTAAAGAGTGCTGCTACCGAAGCTAGTGGTTTTTGAGTGCTATTAAAGAAAGGAAAAAAGTACAATACTATTTATCACCATAGGTTACAACCCCACCCTTTTACAAGAGGTGGGTCCCATCTATAGGGCTTACAGGTGGGGCCCACCGCTTGTGAGAGGGTAGGGCTATAACTCATGGGGTTGTACAATATTTAAAAAAAAGGCGAAAAGGGAAAAATTGTGTGGACTTGTGACTTGCCTGCTCTTCTTAGTTCTTTGTGCTTCTTCAATTGTGATGTAGGGTTTAGATCCTTTTATAACTTTTCTTCTTGTGTCCTCCATCTTACTTTCTTTAGCTTCAATTATGTCAACTTATTATATATTATTTTTGGTATATTGAAGAAAAGATACGTTTGCAATTGGTGGATCGAGAAGAAGAATAGTTATGTGAACGGATATAAACTCTAGAAAGGAGGACATAACAATCGAGTGTGTTAATGATACCATGTGGACAGGTTTTTATGATTGCTAATTTATGATGCTAAGGGTGATTTTTTGGAGCTGATTGTAAGACTAAGAAAAGTACCTGTGAGAGCAAAAACTGAAGTTGACAATCACAAATAGTTCTTAAGTTATAATTTGGCTCAATGTCCTTTGTCTTTACAAGAATAAAGTTGATTCTTCAATTTTGTTCAATGAAGGGGAAGAATTTGGTATAGTTTTGACCTGAAGAATGGCTTGATGAAAGAGAGTCAGATGAAAGAGAAAAATCGGTCCGACAATATGCAACATTGGAGATGGCCACAAAAGGAGCGGCAATGGTGGCTTTGGCTCAAGACATGGTTGATAGAGTTGGGGTTAAGCCAGTACACAATGATGTTCAAGATTCAAGGATACAGGGATTAACGCCATTGGTTCATGGAAAAAAATGTACATTGCTAGAGGTTTCTTTTACCTGTTGATTGAAGTTTGAAAGTAGAAGGTAAGATCACAAAAAAAAGGAAGGTGATAACTTTGTTTTTTCTCTATTGAAGAAATTTTTAACAGTCTAGCTATTCTTAATTTGTTTCACCTTCTTTCAAGTTATGAATCATGGTGTTTAATTGTTTCACCTACTTTCAAGTCATGACACATGTTTAATTTATAGTTAGGTAATGCTGCAAGTTATTTTATTAAATTTTTGGATTATTCACCTCAATGCAATTTGCCTCTCAAACTTTGAGAACTCCAATTTTGTTCCCTGAATTTTGAATTAATCCCACTTAACTGCCTTTTGTTAAATTTATATTAAAAACAGATTGGAAAGGGGGTGCAATCATGTGGTTTTTCTATTAGAACGTCTGTTAAAAACAAACGGAAAAAGACCACATGATCACACTTTTCCCTTTTTTCTATCTACTTTTAACAGACTTTCTATAAAAAGGCGGGTAAAAGAGACTAATTCAACATTCTTGGGGGTAAAGTAAGAGTTTTCAAGTGCGGAAGGCAAATTGGGAGTGACCTTAAAGTTCAAGGGGGGTAACGGTGAGACAACCCTCAAATTTTAGAAAGAGGAAAAGAAATCTTACCTCAAATTTTGGAGAGAAGAAAAAAAATCTTCATTTCTATTTTTAGATATATTATAAATAGATAAGATACATAATAGGACAGAAAGCCTCTCACATAGCAACATAAAATATTGTGATACTTATTGCATCATGAATAGTGATTATTACCGATGCTTTAAGAACAAGATAAGTAACACTAAACTTGAAGGCATATGCTTTATCTTTCATTCTTCTTAATTGTGTTGTATTTTTTTCTTTTTAAATTTATTATTATCTTTTGGATGGTTGCGAACTTTGTAGAAGAGCTTGATTGTGCTCTTTTTCTTCTTCTCTTTTTTTTTTTTCCCTGGGCATTAACATGATTGCTGTTCATAGTTTCAAATTCCAATATTATTGGATGTTGCAAGTTTGCATGGTTGACCAATATTCCCATATATGCAAGTTTTTGAAGTATTCTTTTTGGTAATATGTGTTTATACAGCATGCAATTTGTTTATAGGAAAAAAAAAATACTACTGTCAATTTATCTTACATCCACTAATACTCCCAACACCATTTTCAACTGATGTCTTGCGTTCACTGTTCTAACCTTCTTTTTTAAAAAAAAATAAAATCCTTGTTGGTACTGTGAATCCTTGGCAGGTTCGCTTATAAAAATTATCGTGATCCTCACTTTCATTGAAAATAAGAGCTTGATAAATTTTCCTATGTCATTTGCTGTATATGGAGAATTAATATACACAATTTTTTATTTGGAAGACCAAAGTCTCTAAGATATAATTTATTATTTGTAAGAGAAAGCCTGGTTGATGGAAAAGAAACAGTTAACAATACCTGTTTTCTAAGGATAACAGTTAACAATACGTAAACATATTGATTACTATCTAAACAATTTTAACAGTTGGAAATTTCTTTCCAAGTGATAACTAGGGTGCCACGCATGTATGTGCTTTGAAGTGGTACATTATTTTCCTCTAAAATTTTCTATATTTTTTCACTTATAAATAATTTTAGCCATAGTTGTTTCCGTCATTATTTAATTTTTTTTATCTTATGAGTCCAGGATATCTACTGTCTTTATTTTCCTGTCCCATTTGTTGTCTCCTTAACACTGATTTTAAAAATTTGGCCTATAAAATTGGAACATACTAGATACTTAAGGTGTTTTGTAAAGTGAGTTGAAGTTAATTTTTGTTAAAAATATTGTAACATGTGAGAGTTTTACACTATAGTATATGTACGCTTTTTACTGTTTAAGAGCAATGACTCATTAGGAATGAGTTAGGAAAACGATTGTAAAGGCATATGATAAGTACATAAAAATGTCATTTTTTTTCCTGCTGTCTAGTGTGTGTATACATATATAATTTTTATTTTTGCTTAAATGTAATAAAAGTATTTCTTTGGCGCTGTGATAGTTATACTATCTTCTTGTTCTTTGTGCGCTTGTGTTTTTCGTGTGGGGAAGCTGC